>JACJUY010001544.1:18442-32818 GCA_014220935.1 Platorchestia sp. MABIK | reverse complement strand
TAGTTGTATTTGGTGTAAGCCAATTAAATTCTTTAAGGCGTGGACCAAGCAGTTCAGTTTGACCATTTAGTTATAGCTAGGGTATGTAGGAGGTCAGAAAGATAAGCATTGTTCATTAAATCATTACTCTTTCCGTATTGGTAGTCGGGGTCAGATGCGTTTGTGAACGATGAATGAGAATTTTCTTCTTGTGTTTTTCATCGCTTGTGTTTGTATGTCCTGTATGTGCTATTGGTATTACACAACTTTCAGGATCGTGTGGAATTGGCTTAAAAACAGAAGGAACATCTTGATACTTTTTAGATACAAGAGTTTTTCAAGAAAAGCCGGTGACATTTGTCAGAAAAATAAAAGTCTGTGGTGGGGTTACTTGGCTCACGCCACAACATACGGACTCCGAATGCCATAAAATTGTTCTTTTTCCCATTCCTTATCCGACAGCTCAAGTTGCATGCACATGTCAAACAGATGAACTTTGGAGCCCAGGATTTACAAGTGTCCACCTTTAAACTATAGTATAGTTCATAAGCTTTCTTCAAAATGGTATAAAAGTCTTCTGATAGGAGGATTTGTGTGTTAGACAGGTATAAATGTAGCAAAAAAAAAACTGATGAATTTATACAACTTCCGGACGCCAGAATTATGTCATAGAGTGGAAAAAGGAGGCAAATATTTGATGAATAATGCTATATCTTGAATGTCTTGTCACATTACGTTAAAGCATTTTCACAGATGATGATAGTATTGAACAGCGTTGCATAAAAATTACTAAACACTGGGGAAGTGAAGAAAATATGATCAGTGTTACTGAGAAATAATTATTGACAATGTTTTATAACCTAACGTGACTGAGCAAAACGGTTTCAGATTTGAAATTATTATAAGAAACTATATTAGAGAAAGTCAACACTATGCCAGATAGCTTGTTTATGAGTGTCATTAGCGTCTTCAGCGTCACAAAAGGATGTGACGAGAATAAACGCGGTTCAGCTGGGGGCAAAGATTACGTTTAATACTATAGCTTCCATGGCATGGACCAGGCTATAATCGATCGTCTTTATCTCAGTCGAAATATTACAACGACATGGGAGAGTTTAAATGAGACCGCGTGAATGAACACGAGTTACACTCGTCAATACAAGCCTATTTTGACTTTATCTAAAGGAATGGCATTTAACATAGGCGCTTAGTAGTATTTTTATATATTAAAGAGCATCGACGTTGAAAACGTCTCTTGTTGCTCATTTTCTTATTGATTTTGCACAACAAATGAATATTTTTGTTCCCCTGGCCCCGCATTACTTTATGTGCATTGGCCTGCTTTGAGTAACGTTCTTCAAAAATGCAATTGCATCAGGCAGTGTGATTGCTAACAATTGCCGAGACTCTGAAGCAGTATATCAACATCGAAAATCTTTAACCGTGCTTGAGAGTCGATGAAAGTTTTTATATATCATAGCGATGTATATACGAACTCCTTCACCATCACTCAATATTCTTATTTGGGAAAGATATCCGAAGTCGTCTTTTCCTGTGCGATATTTTATGAAATCGTTGGGTACGGCTCACTAAGCCTATTTTCTTTTGTAAATTGGGGTCTGGAAAACTTTTCATTCATCTCGCACTGACTTTGACGCCCGTAAAACTTTGCAATGAAATTCAGAAATCGAAGGCATTTTGCTCAGAGCATTCCATGCATATTTTATTTGCATCCAATCTGAAAAAATCTCTTATTCTCATGCACATTTTTTTGAACACTTAGCTCGAGCAGACTCGGAAAGAACATGGCAACAGAAACGCACTGAGTGGCCGTGTCAGACACCAATCACGCACAGCCCCCAAAGAAACACATTCACAGTCCTCATTTTTCACTCACTGACGCCAGAGCGTTCATGTTAACACAATATCTCAGAATAAAGCCGTTAGGGAAAGTATAGTCCCATGATTTGACAATATTATTGTAAGTATCTAATATTAGAGCCAAGATCACCCTTTTTCACCCTATACTGACGCTTTTATTCAATGAGGCATAACCAACGAAATCGTGAATACATCATGTAAATAAATGCAGTTTCTGGCAATACCTACAGATTCACTCATACACTTTTTTAATCAACATGGAATTAGAGTTAAAATTTCGAACGTTGATGTACTGCGGGAATTGCAACCCAATGACTTTCAAAAAGATTTTTGAGCTTACCCACTGTGCAACCAAAGACTACATTTTATGGAAGCTGGTTCCGATTCAGAACTATTTTAAGGCGAAGAAAGATTAGATCCAGGGCTGTCTTGAAATATATTCTCATTTATATTTGCAGCTGTTATTTCTGTTTGGTTATTTTCATTGTGTCGAAAAACCTTTCTGAAGTAACATCGTTAATGTCATGTAAATATTTGTGGACATCAGTCTTAATTAGAATGCCAGTTGAGGGACAGTTCACCACATTTACGTTGTAACAAATGTAAACTCATAAAATAAGAAGAAATTTAGCTTTTCTACTATTTTTTGAAACATTTTATAATTAGATTTTACTTACAGAATCAATCTACTCATTTTAGAAAAATTTCAGTTGTCCTTATCTACTCAAAAGTCTTAAATAGTTAAAAAATATTTACTTTATTTTTTCTACTGTAGAAAATTAATATAAAAGCCATCACCATCATCCGACAATAATTTATCATCTACCAGTTTTATTGCATTAAATGTTCACCTAATATGAAAAAAAACGTGTTTTAGTTGTAAAGGACTTCAATGTAAGTGGCTGAATTCATTCTAAGTTATAATACAAAACTTTATTTCAGATTTAGAAAGAAGTCATAGAAAGCTTTTCCAAGAGTCTTGGAAAAATAAAAATGATAGAAAGTTTTCCAAGGAGTCTTAGAAATTAAACGATGTGTGAAATGGTACACAACCAGTAGTTGTGGGACACTCAACTTCATTTGGAAACGTTACAAGTATGGAAAATCCAACACAATGGAATAAATATTGCATTATGATATGATGTGTAATAAATTTGTGCTATAAAACTTGAATTGGTCGGCTGAAAATATCTATAATCTTTTCATACGACCTAATTAAAGATAAAATTAAATGTTGATTTTCTAATATATTGCTGTTAAACTATTTGCAAGAGAAGGCTACAAGAGCTATTTCTAAGTACTTCAAATCATAATTGAAATCGTGAACTTTAATCCCTAGTAATAGTTTGCGTTGCTATTTGTTTATTTACTTCTGACAAAAAGTTATTCGCAAGCTTCTTCTCTTCAGGACATGAATTAATTTTTAAAATACCCCATGGAGTTTGATATGATTCCGTGGATTTTATAAGTTACTTTTTTGTTTCATTTACTTCGAGTTCAACGCAAATCATTCGAACTATCCGCGCAAAATCACCCTAATGCTTCAAGTTTAGATAAATAAGCTGTGTTTTAAACTGTTCCACACTACACATACATTTGTCAACATTGCCATTAGTTCGTTCACAGTCATTGTGCCATCCATGTCCGATGCTGTAAAAATTGAAGACATAGATGACGACCGACGTTCAGAATTTGCTGCCCCGTTCAAAAAAGCGCCGTTTTGGATTTCTTCTCTTGACTTAGTTTGTGTAGAGGTATTTTCTCCCCCACTAACACCAGCAGATGTATTTTCCTCATTCCGTGACTTTGATTGAACTTTACTACTCCCAATTTCTCCACGTGTAAGTTGATTCAGGAATGCTCCTGGCATTTTTGTGGCAAAACACAGCAATTCATTAAAATCTAGATTTCTGTCTAATTATAAAATGCAACGTTTCGACGTATCATCATCCTCAGGCTGAAAAAAATACAGAATAATTTTCAGTCACGCAGAATAATTTTCAACTCACACGTGAAGAAATTAGACTATTTCGTAAGGCTAAAAAGTTGGAAAATGGAACTACTTTTCTGAAGGCTGTCAGAAACTTGTTTGCGCAGGAAAGGCAAGCAATTAAATGTACAAGGTATAATTTCAATTTAGTTTAAGTTTTAGAAAAAAGAGCAATATCATCTGTTCACTGAACCTTGATACGCATCTGTGATACCAACATCTGACGTAAAGAAAGTACTAATATAACCACTATCTTATTGATCTCATAAAACAGCTTTAACCTCCCTATTAGAAGGGATGCAATTAACAAAGGAATTTGAAGCTTTAAAAGATTCATTTCAAATACGTTTTCCAGGGCGGCTGTCGGATATTAAACCTTCAATTTGAAAGAACGTCCAAAAATTCACTGAGAATGGAATTGTACTGAATCTTAACAAAGGTAATTCAAGATCGAGAAGAAAAGGAAAAGTAATAGCAAGTATAGAAACTGTTAAAATATTGTCAGCAGAATATCCATTGGTATCAGCAAAAAGAATGGACTGCTAGTGCTAAAATCATCATTTAACACATTTAGCTCAGTGCCAAAGGATTTCTCGATTACTTCTCCATCTACAGGCACGTTTCTTGGAAAACATTGCAATATGCGATGAAGGAGCAATGTTCATCAATGGCAGAGTCAATAACCATAACGTACCACAGTATGCCCTTATAAACAAGCTTCCGGCATTCCACTTTGAGGGACCTATTTGTCATAAGGCAGTGACTGTTTTTCCAGGATAACATTTACGGAAATGGACATCTATTCCAACCAGTGTTTTACAACAATAATTTCATTTCCAATTTTTCGGCCTTGCAAAACTGTTCCAGTTCAACACGTGTTAAAATACGAAGATGATCACTTATTTTCTTTACTAAAAGAATACTCAATTGCTAAAATTCTAAATCTGTCAGTCTCTATATAGGCAACGTTTATATATCACTAACATCATCATCATGCAGGCTGCAAAATACAAAAGAAACACCCAGTCACATTGGTAAAACTATGACAATACAAAACTTAAACTACAACAGACTGAATAAAAATATAAGTAATCACATTGCGAGAAGACTAGATCGGACAAATTTTATACAAGATTAGAGCTACAGCTGACTAGTTGTTATTGCACACCAGATTTCACATGTTAACGGCACCAGAGACAGAGGCAAAATGGACGAACGGAGGTTAAAAACATCTAAGCCACAGTCCTACTCAACAATTTTAAAGCAAAAAAATCACTTGCATTTTCGATGAGGCTAGGTTTAAGCTTATGAATGTGCAGTGTTTCTCTTATTTGAATATGGTCCTTTTTTACAACATTGTACAAAATTCTTTTATTTGAGTACAGATCTTCATTTGAGGGCTTACAACTATGATCGATACGGAATTGATTAAAAATGGAATCTTGGTATTTGTGTGCAGTTAATCTTTGTTTCAGGGTCATCCTTATCATACCAATGTAACACTTATTGAGAGACTTACATTTTCTCTTATTGCATCTGAAAATTTTGTTTCACACTAGAAGATCACTGATTTTGAGATTTTTATAATACACACGAACTTTAATTGCTTACTCTGGATCTGTGGGTTTCACACAAGTTTTGACAATATTTTTAAAGAACTTGTTCGTCAGTTTTGCAATTGTTATGCATTTGATTTTCATAAAATACATTCATATTTCGCTGGTTAGGTCTCAGATTATGGTCCCTATTTAAAATTCGGTTGACAAACTTACCTATAGTTTTATCAATAAGAGTATGATAATTTCAATAGTGCTGGGTACTCAGACCTTATCAACAAACGTACAATCCCAGGGACAGAAAATATTTATGCCAATCAAGTTTAACGGAGTTTGGTGGATACAGGACAGCGCCGACGAGCAGTCAGCGCCGACCAACAAATGCATGTGTCACGCCCCTGAATTTTTTTTGTGGTTTTCATTGTTCTATTCAATACAGAAGTCCTTAGCTTACAAGCTAGGGAAGGTTCAGAATGTTCTGTGCTTCGAGAGAAAAGGAAACGAAAGGGGAAGGGGGTGGATTGGAATACAGCTGCTAGAACCGGACACTCACGGCAGTAGACATGAGCCAGAAATATCTCGATTATGTTTTGTTAGTCTATTCGACTCACAACTCCTTCGTTAACAATCTAGCAAAGCTACACAACGTTCTTTGCTCTGAAAGAGGGGGAAAAGGAGGGGGAAGGGGAGGAGCGTGTCGAGGAGGACGCCGCAGCGGGCGCTCCTGGAGCGGTGATGCGTTTTGTGATACCAGTTCCATTCGTATCTGTGATACCTGTGGTACCAGTTCTTTCAAGAAACAATTAAAAACTTACAAGAAGAGATATTCATATGTTCAGATAGCTTTCATAACGTCAACCACGTCAGTTTTTCCGAGCAATATAGCATACAAACGAAAAAAATTGAAGATTGTTGTAAAATGCGCTCCCTGAACAGTTGAAGGTAAAAAGTTCAAAGCTATTTCCTCCAAAAGATATTTCCTCCTATTGCGCAAAGAGTTGCTACATCACTGGATGTGGGTTCGTTTTGAAATTCACAGTTTTCTTTCAGTTACATTGAAAAATCTACGGAAAATGCATGACTTTTTGAAAAAAAAATTTGGAATTGTATAAAAAAGTTATTGCGAATTTCAAAACACACCCACGTCCAGCGCTGCAGCAACTTTTTTGCGCATTCAATGAGACCTAAATCATTGCTCTACGATAATAACTTTCGGAGGAGATAGCTTTTGAAAATACCCCATTGTTTCCCTCATTTTCCCCCATTATCTCCGTAATTATTTCGAAAATGTGAAAAAGTCTGGATGACAGTTCCTATTTATTCAGAAATACATACGTATGCCAAATTTCATTGATCTAGATCCCATACAACAAACGTGACAGCCCTTTCCTTGATTCTGCTTAGACGTCCTTAATTAACTATGTCGGATTTGTGTGTGTCACGAAACGTTTTGGGTCGGCTGACGCCGCTCGTCACGTAACGATTGAGGAATTTGAACCTCGACAGTCAGAGTAGAAAGGAAATTAAAGATGGAAAATACACAAGAGGAGGATGGACAGAAACGGTGTAAAATAGGAATAGTAGGAATTAGCATAGTGCACCACGAGTTTACCTTAGTTTAATCAGCATGGGACAATGATACACAAATTTGAAAGATTTAAACATATTTTTATTTTAATGTTGAACTCGTGGGGGGGGGGTTAATTGAGCAATGCAAACAAGATAATTATCGGTATACACCTTCTAACACAAATAGCACACCAAATGAGAGAAATGCACGCTTCTGATAATAAAGAGCGTTTACGAACGACTGCATGATTTAACGTTACCCAAAATTTTATGGCGACTATCAAAAGTAGATTTACGCACAATGAATCGGAATTAGAAAAAAATTATTGATAGCTGGGCTAGCGTACGCACGAAGTAAACGGGGATAATGCATAAACAATAAAACCTTGACTCACACCAGGTCTCAAAATATGGAACACTTTGCACCATGCACCACGTGAAATTCTTGCTTTAAAACCCAACCACACCTTTGTGGTAGGTGCAAAATATCACAATATGAAACAAAATCAACTTTATAAATAGCGTGCCATTTCAAAGCACTGTTCAATGTGTTCCTTTGTCTCTAAACTTGTAACATTATCACTATTTTCAGAGTTCTCAATACCACAAAACACTCGAACTCTTCTGTAATGTGTCGTTGGCCTTTAGCTAGCTCCGCTCCCACTTGTGGCTTGCAGGATGCACACAGGGTTGATCAGGCAGTTTCCGCGGTTCCCTCTCGCTCGTAGGCCGGTGCTGGTGATCGGCGGCACTGCACTTTAAGTTCCCAATTTGAGCGCTGAGTACCGAGGGCAGCTTGACCACTGCAGGACTCGTAGTGCCTGGCGTTGTTGCAGACTTGGAAGCTGTGCAGTTCCAATCGGTGTGCTGGAGTTTCTTGCGAGCTTGGAGTTGACGTAAAATTCTCCATGAATTTTGACGGTTGTGTCGTTGACATGCTGTACCTCCCGCCATCTTCTTTCCAATGCTTGGAGTTCACCGATGTAAAGCTGAAGACGATTTTCGCTATTGTCACATTAACGAAACGTTGGTTCGGGTGGCACTGGGTCCAATACCGCAGGATTTCGACCCCGCCACCTCTCTCACTCCACCTCCGAGTTGCTACATGAAGTTGCCATTCGCGCCAATTTTTTAACTATGTTGTACTACTGAGGTTTATTAACCTATTTGTTCGCTTTACAGTTATTATTAATCACTGCATTATAACCACTACAGGTACTTAGTAAGTGGATACTATAGCGGAATACAAAAGTTAACCTGCATGAAACAAACGTAATAAGTTATGAAAACGACCGCTGGTGTTTGACCATTCAACCCTCCATCTCGGCAAGCAAAAACAGGGATTCTCTCACTTTTTAACTTAATCGTAAACTAACTGAACTTGGCCTACCCTAACCCAACCTAACCTAACCTAACCAAACCTACTTAACCTAACTCAAGTTAACTTACCTAACCTAAATTACCCTAACCTAACAATGCTGTAGCTGCTCGGAGGTGGTGCTGTAGCTGCTCGGAGGTGGAGGGAGAGGGGTGGGCCGGGCTGAAATCCTGCGGCATTGGACTCTGTGCGTTCGGGTGTACCTTATTCGTGATGTTTTCGTCTTGAGTTGCTGTTATGCCGGAGGACACCAGCAGCTGCCGGTTCCCCGGCCTGCTCACAATTCAGTCTCTCTTGTAGCGTAACCGAGCGAAAAAGACCTCACGATTTTTCCTGCACACACCTTTATGCATCTGGTCTGGTTTCTTCTAGAAGGTTATCGAATGTTCGCAGTTATGATGACAGCGTTTTAATCCAGATTGGTGGAATTCTTGCTTGTCCTGACGTCCTGAATTTTCATTGGTGCGTATCGTGGGCAGCGTCGAGACCCACGCTATTCCAGGTCCATGAATGGCTGTAAGTCGGAGCCCTAACTTTTGGTCGGAGCCCCTTTTGCTCCGCGAGGCTCGGCTTCTTACGTATGAGTGCATTTGTGTTGCAGGACCTTGTGTTTGTGTTCGAGTTTTGTGATGATGTATGTGTGTGTTTGTGTGCCAGCCCTTGTGGATACGCCTGAGCTAGCAGTCTTGTGCAAGTGTCGACCGCACGATGACAGAGATGAATCGCCAGCCTCTTGAGATCGCGAAATGTGAGAACGAACGCTGCCCTGTAACAAATTTCCTCCTTCAAGCTGTCCACGCTGCCCCTCGCACTAGCGGCGCTGGCTAACTGTTTTCTTAATAACGATCACAACACCCGATATCCTAAACATTTCAATGTCTCTTCACAACGCAGTGTTTCCGTCGCAGCTTTTACTTGATCTACTTAACGAAATATTTTATATCATTACCTGTGCACGAATTAATTTTTTGCATTTCAATTAACCACATTTTTCGTAAATGAGTGTAGAGTACAAGAGTTTACTTTGAAAATACTTGTAAAAAAAACTCTCGCCCACATTCTTCCTCTCCCACTCTAACTCTCTCTATCTTATTTTCTGTTTCTCTTTTACTCTTACTTTCTCTCGCACTCGCCCTCTCTCCCTCTCACACTCACTCTCACTCGCTCCCTCTCACTTTCTTACACACGCTGTCTTTTTATATCTTCCTCTCCTCTCTTTCTCTCTTTTATTTCTCCCCTCTTTTAATTCCCTTTCTTTCATTCCTCATCTCTCTTTCTCACTCTAACTTTCTGTCTACATGAATATATTTATCATGGCAATTCAAAACTAAATCAGAAACCTACAATAACATGTATGTAACGTAGAGTTCCTCCGGTTAGCATCATGATTGCCCGTGCAGCCCCTAGCTACATGCACTTTCTATTTTGTTTCTGGTATCCTAACAACTGTGTGTAATGAGAGCTACGATTTTGAAGCTGGTAAAATGCAGTTGCGATTTGAGAATAGAAAAATTGTAACGCAGTGTCCTTTACTCATAAATCTATCTCGGAAAGTGAAAAATTCCCATCCTCTTAGCTTATAAATTTGCAGACCTAGTACTAGTCCCACCATTTCTATCATTTTCATGAAAATAATTATTATTTTCTTTTATATTCACTTTAATGCAATGCAATGCAAACAATGCAATGTCGTATTTATTATAGGCGAATTTTTTATTTAAATGTTAAATGTTCTAAAATGACATAGGTCCGCAGGATCTAAAAGTTCCAAAAAACGCTAACTAGGCAATTTCAAAAAATGAGTGTTGTGGCATGATTTGGCGTACCTCCACCATTCCCAAACACTGAGTTGCAGCTGTATTCATTAGATGTTTCCACTCACTTAAGAAACTCGAAGACAGATTTTCAGCAAATTTAGCATTTAAATTTACATCTGAGCTTGGAGTGTGATATGAAGTAAACCTCTTCGATGTATGCATTGAAGCCAACGAGGAACAGTACAAAACTAACATTTACCAAAAACTCACAAACGATGGTTATTATTTGCACGCTGACTGCGAAACTCCTCAACGGTATAAAGATATCACAATTAGAGACTTAATACACCGGTCCTTTAAACTATCTTTTTCCTGACCACTCATTCAAGAGAGCATCATAAATTTTGCTCAATCATAACTGTTTAAGTAGATTAGCGCAATTCGTAACCCTAATAATCGCATGCCTACGCTGGACTAGCACCTCTTACTGATTTCCTCTTAAAACGCTAGCTCCGGAGGGCTGTTCTTCGGCGTGAAATAAAGTGAGTATGTGACGGAATTTTCCCCATAAAAGAAACTAATGATTAATGAAGTGTGACCTACTTGCTGCCTTCTTCGAAGTTATCTTTTTTACTTTTCCTTAGGAAGAATCAATCATCAAAAGATTCCCTTGCTGCTGCATCTGCGTATGTTGCTGGCTCTTTAAATGTCATCGATTTTCTAGAAGCGCGAGGAAAATAAAGTTTAGTCCTTCGTTTTCGTTCTCATTGGTAAGAGTTTCGGTTTGTAATCGAATGCATTTGCTACTGTTATACTTTCAATACTACCTAAACCAAGGTTCATTAGTAGATTGTAGATCTAGTGGTAAGCTTCTCATACAGTTGTGTTGGTGCGTTTGCGCTCGCCAGTTTGTTTGTTCTCGTTTCCTGTTTCCTTGGAGAACTGCGACGTGCCGTATTACCGAAGAATATTTCTGAAAAACAAATTCAGATTCTATGTTTGTTATTCTTATCTTGTTCCGTTACTTCTATTTCGGGTTAAATAGTCGTGATGTATCAGTTTGTGTAGTTGATAATTGTTTGTCTCTGTCGCCATCATTGGCAACAGAGATCCAGAGAAGTTTTAATAATTTTAGTAAAGATTAGAAAAGTTGAAGTTTAAGTAGAGAGCCAAAAGTTTGTTTATTTTTGTACTTTTGAATGAACCATTTGTGCGAGCATTATATTCTAGTTTCTTTACCGCTCTAAAGGCTCTTTTTGTAGATAAGAGTCCATTGGTTTTATTTTCATCAGTTTCGTGCCATTCTTCTATTCTGTATTGTAAGTATGGGGAAATGAGCGCTCGGTTAAGAATTTTCAAAACGTCATCGGGCAATATGATTTTTATTTTATTGAGGCTTCCAACGGATTTTGAGAATTTAGTACTAATATAGGAAATGTGCTCTTTACAGGTCAAATGTTTACCTGTTATAATACCCAGGAGTTTACAGGAGTTGGCGTTTTCAATTTCACTCACACCAACTTTAAAGCGTGGAACTGACATTTCTCTTGGACGAGAATATAATGTAATTTGTCTTATGGAAACTAAGGTTCTATGGAATGGAGTTTCGGGAGTAATATGTTATTGACCACACAATAAAATTCTTTCCGAAAGCAAGGAATACTGAAAAATAAGCTTTTCTTCATTTATACTGGAATAACGACACTATAAATGATATAATACATCCTGTGGTTCTGATTTTTAGAGCGAAAACAAAATTGTTCATCATAGAGAAATGATTTTGTTTAAATGCGAATACACTTTTAACATACAATCTTCTCGCATATTTTGCTTAGATTTGGTAGCTATTGAAAAAACAGAGTGGGGAAATGGACGACACAAAGCTGGTTGCTAATTTAGTGATGCGAACGCATAACAATAATGGTAATTAATAAATGAACAGCAATGGTAGTCTGCATAGGCACGTCCGAGACTTCTTGAGTTAACAAAGAAGTCGGAAGGTGGTGCATCCGACGGCCGCCCACGTCAATTTTGACAATAACCGTGACCTGTTGAGATAAATAGGAAAACACGTAAATAATTTGACGGTGGCAGGATTGCAAGCTGCCGAGAATAAATTAAAGATTCTGAGTTAACAGATTAGGCAATGCATCCTACACCTGGAATATGATAAGATGTTGGAATTTACGTTTCAATTCACGGCTTCAATTTTTGAGTTCGGCTCGAGAACGGAAAACTACAGCCTTAAAAGGCTAGTGAGGAACGTTCAGGACAAATGCACCTACTTTTCTCCAAACGTACCCCCACTAATGGATTCCTTGAAGTCCACATGACGATGGCGAGAAGAGAAGGTCGATGACAAGCCGCTCGGCCGCTGAGGCGCTGGACTGCAGTAGGTGGCACTGGCTCCCCATCAGGGTTGACTCCGTTGTATAGGAGACGAGAAGTAGCCGGGTGGCACCCACGTCAAGTTCGCACATTCTGAGTGTGCGTGCTCTAGTCCGTGTACGTGTACGGCTTGTCACCACCACCCAGAATCACTACCATGCGCATTTCAACAGCTGCCACATGTCGCTGTGTGACTTAACTTTAGTTCGAACATTTATTATTCAATAGCTCTGCCATATAAGTATCATTAACAAACAAAATAAAATACATTATGTTTCATTTTACACTTAGAAGTCACTACGGTTTTAAACGACAAACATCATAAAATGAGTTACTACCATGCGCACTTCAACAGTGCCACACGTCGCTGTGTGACTCAACTCTAGCGCGAACACTTATTATTCTATAGCTCTGCCATATAAGTATCATTTAATAATGAAATAAAATACATTATNATTTTAGTGCTGAAGCGTTTTGTAAGTTGCATTTTTTGCATATATACGCCAATTGAATTCGATTACATTACCTAGAAAATTTGCCTAAAAAATGTAATATGCTCAAATCAGCATAATTAATTGTCACTTCCCATTTGGTAATATAATTTTGGTCGTAAAGTGCATAATAACAGAACCTCTATGCTCACGTTGGGGACAAAGGAAGCTTAACGCTTACACACCAAGTAATAAATGGTATCGATTTCTTCACAAATATTGCACCTTTTTCGTTTGAGTCAGGAAATTGTGTACAGCCTCTGTACACACCACTTTCCCTATCATATATGACATACAAGAATAATGCTTCATCAATGCGAAATCATTTTCAGTCTCGCTGGCGATAATGAGACAGTTTTTAAATGAATATTTATACTTGTGACCACACTATTAATACTACAAAGTTTGTTCAGTTTTTCTGTCTTTACGTGACAACTATAACATATTAGACGATTTTTAATGTCATTTTCAAAACTTACTAAGTGAGTATTAAAAAGTATTTTATAAATTAAAGACAATTACAGGTAATAATATTTATTTGAATACGTGATCCATTATGTAATTATTTATTTATATTATAATTATTCATTTTTTATAATGAAAGAAATGGAGAGGTCCTTTAAAAGCATTCAATTTGAACGTTTCGAGTCTTGGCTCATTCTCAACAAAAAGTCTGCAAATAAAATAACAGACAAGTCAGTTCACCCCAAATAATAGAAGCGCAGAATTCAGGCGAAAAAAAATTTGTGAAATAATAATTATAATTTATCGGTTGATGATTTTCAGAGGGTTTGCACTCTGCATTTCATTGAGATAAGGTTTGAGTTTATGAATGAATAATGACTAAAATACGTAGGTCTAAGTTGGCAGTACAAGTTTCTAATATTTTGAATTTGCTAATGTCAATAATCTTTTCACAGGAACCAATACTACAATGTTGTTTATACTAGAATGAGTAGAAGTAAGCAAGCGACCTGTACGATGTAGGCAAGTGCATAAACAAACTGCATTGCGACATCTCGCCACGTTTTCTAGACGATACAGCGACTTCTGGCAATGAGCTAAACTCTGGACCAGTGGACAAGACGCATCCTTCACGCACACGGACGCTACAACACACGTACATGAAAATGTGCGAACTTGACGTGGGTGCTGTCGGGGACAGACGGGCGTCACTGCGATGAGCTGTACAGTTTTGATCGTTGACGAGAGAGGTATGCAGCTATGTCTTGCTCCGCAGTTGAGTGGACAAAACTCTAACGCTGTATTTTATTGACGCATTTAAAAAATACGGCTGCTTGTAGAATGTGAAAAGCAGCTCTAAAGCTCATTTTACACCTGCGGTGTGGAGCGTCGGTGTGGAGCGACGGTGAACTTGCTAGAGCTC
>JACJUY010001544.1:0-13229 GCA_014220935.1 Platorchestia sp. MABIK | reverse complement strand
TGCTTTTAAAGGACTTCTCCATTTCTTTCATTATAAAAAATGAATAATTATAATATAAATAAATAATGACATTATGGATCACGTATTCAAATAAATATTATTACCTGTAATTGTCTTTAATTTATAAAATACTTTTTAGTACTCACTTACGAAGTTTTGAAAATGACATTAAAAATCATCTAATATGTTATAGTTGTCACGTAAAGACAGAAAAACTGAACAAACTTTGTAGTATTAATAGTGTGGTCACATGTATAAATATTCATTTAAAAACTGTTTCATTATCGCCAGCGCGACTGAAAATGATTTCGCATTGATGAAGCATTATTCTTGTATGTCATATATGATAGGGGAAGTGGTGTGTACAGAGGCTGTACACAATTTCCTGACTCAAACGAAAAAGGTGCAATATTTGTGAAGAAATCGATACCATTTATTACATGGTGTGTAAGCGTTAAGCTTCCTTTGTCCCCAACGTGAGCATAGAGGTTCTGTTATTTTGCACTTCACGACCAAAATTATATTCCCAAATGGGAAGTGACAATTAATTATGCTGATATGAGCATATTAAATTTTTTAGGCAAATTTTCTAAGTAATGTAATCGAATTCAATCGGCGTATATATGCAAAAAATGCAACTTACAAAACGCTTCAGCACTAAAATAATTTTTGTTCAATTGATATTCAACTGTTTGGTAATTTCTCAAATTAACTACCAATTTACAATAGAAACTAAATGAGATGTGTATTGTTAACAAAACATTGTGACACACGAACAATACATTATGACACGCGGTAGTTTCGCAGTAACTGCGCTGTTATTTGGTTTAACTAATTGTTTGATTTATGTCGTTTAAAACGGCTGTGACTTTTAAGTGTAAAATGAAACATAATGTATTTTATTTCATTATTAAATGATACTTAAATGGCAGAGCTATAGAATAATAAGTGTTCGTACAAGAGTTGAGTCACACAGCGACGTGTGGCACTGTTGAAGTGCGCATGGTAGTAACTCATTTTATGATGTTTGTCGTTTAAAACCGCAGTGACTTTTAAGTGTAAAGTGAAACATAATGTATTTTATTTTGTTTGTTAATGATACTTATATGGGAGAGCTATTGAATAATAAATGTTCGAACTGGAGTTAAGTCACACAGCGACATGTGGCAGCTGTTGAAATGCGCATGGTAGTGATTCTGGGTGGTGGTGACAAGCCGTGCACGTACACTCAGAATGTGCGTGCGCTAGTCCGTGTACGTGTACGGCTCGTCACCACCACCCAGAATCACTACCATGCGCATTTCAACAGCTGCCACATGTCGCTGTGTGACATAACTCTAGTGCGAACATTTGTTATTCTGTAGCTCTGTTATATATGTATCATTTATTAACAAAATAAACTACATTATGTTTCATTTAACACTTAAAAGTCACTGCGGTTTAAACGACAAACATTTTAAAATATGTTACTACCAGGCGCACTTCAACAGTGCCACACGTCGCTGTGTGACTTGACTCTAGTGCGAACATTTATTATTCTATAGCTCTGCTATATAAGTATCGTTTAATAATAAAATTAACTTAAAGTGTGTTTCATTTTACACTTATAAGTCACAGCCGTTTTAAACGACATATTATACAATGAGTTAAACCAAATAACAGCGCAGTTACTGCGATACTACCGCATGTCAGAATGTATTGTTCGTATTTCACAATGTATTGTTGACAATACAAATCTCATTTAGTTTCTATTATAAATTAGTAGTTAATTTAATAAATTACCAAGTGCTATATCAATTGAATAAAATATATTTTAGTGCTGAAGCGTTTTGTAAGTTGCATTTTTTGCATTTTCAAGCCATTATAATTCCATTACTTTACTTAGAAAATTTGACTAAAAAATTTTATGTGCTCATATCAGTATAATAATTGTCACTTCCCTTTCGTTAACATAATTTTTGTCGTAAAGTGCAAAATGAAAGAACCTCTATGCTCACATTGGGGACAAAGGAAGCTTAACGCTTACGCACCAAGTTATAAATACTATGGATTTCATCACAAATATTGCACCTTTTTCGTTTGAGTCAGGAAATTGTGCACAGCCTCTGTACACACCACTTCTCCTATCATATATGACAAACAAGGATAATGCTTCATCAATGCAAAATTTTTTTCAGTTGCGCTGGCGATAATGAGACAGTTTTTAAATGAATATTTATACTTGTGACAACACTACTTAATACTACAAAGTCTGTTCATTTTTTCTGTCTTTACGTGACAACTGTAACATATTAGACGATAATGTCATTTCACAACTTCCCAAGTGAGTAATTAAAAGTATATTATAAATTAAAGTCAATTACAGGTAATAATATTTCTTTGAAGATGTGATACATTATTTCATTATTTATTTATCTTATAATTATTCATTATTTATAATGAATGAAATGGAGAAGAAGTACTTTAAAAACATTCACTTTGAACATTAATTTCGAGTCTTGGCTCATTCTCGACAAAAAGTCTGCAAATAAAATAATAGACGTCAGTACACCCCAAATTACAGAAGTGTAAAATATAAGCACAAAAAAATACATAATAATAATAATAATTTATCGGTTGATTATTTTCAGATTATTTTCACTCTGCATCTCATTGAGAGAAGGTTTGAGTTTATGAATGAATAATGACTCTAAAATACGTAGGTGTAAGTTGGCAGTAAAAGTATCTAATATTTTAAGTTTGCAAATGTCAATAATCTGTTCACAGGAACCAGTAATACAATGTGGTTTTATACTAGGAGGAGTAGAAGTAAGCAAGCGACCTGTACGATGCAGGTAAGTGCATAATCTAACTGTATTGCGACATCTCGTAACGCTTTATAGACGATACAGCGACTTCTGGCAATGAGATAAACTCTGGACCAGTGGACAAGACGCATCCTTCACGCACACTGACGCTGCAACACACGTACATGAAAATGTGCGAACTTGACGTGGGTGCCTCCGGGTCGCACTGGGTCCAATACCACAGGATTTCGACCCCGCCCACCCCTCTCCCTCCACCACCGAGTTGCTACATGAAGTTGCCATTCGCGCCAATTTTTTAACTATGTAGGACTACTGAGGTTTATTACCCTATCTGTTCGTTTCACAGTTATTATTAATCACTGCATTATAACCACTACAAGTACTTAGTAAGTGGATACTATAGCGGAAAACCAAAGTTAACCTGCATTAAATCAATGTAATTAGTTATGACAACGACCGCTGGTGTTTGGCCATTCGACCCTCCATCTCGGCACTCAAAAACAGGGATTCTCAAACTTTTTTAACTTAATCGTAAACTAACTGAACTTGGCCTGCCCCAACCCAACCCAACCTAACCTAACCTACTTAATAACCTAACTTAAGTTAACTTACCTAACTTATATTAGCCTAACCTAACAAACCATGATATGGCAACAAATGACGATCTCCTTAGCGAATTTCTAAATCTAACTCTGAGCAAGTGACCATCCTGCGACATTGGACTCAGTGCCTCCGGGTCCCACACGTGCCTCATCGCAGTCGAGTCGCGTGTGACTCGGTGTGCGGTCGGACCTGACCCTATCAGCCCATGCTTTCGTAATTTTCGTTATCATTGACAATTTAAATTTCGTAAGACCTACGTCAATTAAACTAGACTGTTCCCAAGTTGTCATTTCTTCCTCGTATCTGCCTATCGACTGCATCAACATGATAGTGCTCCAAAATAATCACACACTTCTCCGATTACCCCAATGTATCATTAATAAAACACCTGTAGAGTATTGCACAATAAGAATGAAAAACTTATTCTTTCGAATATGCTTATATCTTAATTCTCATTACTGCATTATCGCAATTGTGAACTACTGGTTGTTGGATGTTTAAAAGAAGACGGTGTTTGTTCTTGAATCACTACTAAAAGATTGACGATGGCATTAATAACAACTTCTACCGCCACTCTGAATATTATGGGTTCAACAGCCAAGAATACAGTTGTAAATAAAGCAGTCACGGGACTGAACAACGCAACTAAATGCATTTCAACACCTAGCAAAGAAATCTCAAAGAAAAATTTACCGTGTCCTGCACTCATTCCAAATAAAAAGGCCAGGCCCTTGCCTTTACGTTCATGCAGTTTACCTATAATTTCTAAGCCAGTTGCAGCAAAAGATGCAATTGTTGTAGATGAAGGCTCACCTAATCTCAGTCATTTCCCTATCCCCAGTATACATGTACAAATAATGGAGATCAACAAGCATGGAACAGTCAAGCTTAGTTCCGATGCTTTGCTCAAGAAAGAAGAGTCTACCTCATCTGTTGCAGCACAGCTCCCCAACTCAAACAGTGGCTCAGCTGTTACCTCTTGGACTAGTCAAAATGGTACGCACACTGATTGTGTTCGGTGTAGGTGTGGTGAGAACATGGACCAGGTTCAGCCTAATCACAGTAATCAAGATGGTGTGAACGCTGAATGCCAGTCAGCTGCAACTCTTCAATACAATATTCAAACAAATTTGAGCCTGCAAATCATCCTGGAGGGCTAACCTCAGAAGTTTTTCTGGAAAGATTTCATCATTTAAAAATTGTGAAGAATATCTTCAAACAACATGATACAGATGTCAAAAGAAGTTCCACAGTAAATAATATTTTAAAAAATTATAAAAGTTACATTGAAATGTTAAAAAACAGTAGAAAACCTGAACAAGTTTCTCCTGATGTTCCAAAAACCACTGGGCTTATGCTTAAAAAAACAAATGAAAAGCAGCATGGTGGGTACACATTCAAATCTCTACCTTGTGCTGCATTGGATAATTCAGCCACTTCCCAAGTTCAGTCTCGAGAAAACAAGAACAATAATTTGCTCCTGGCCTCACCTGTGGAAGTGATCGAAATTTCTTCTGACTCAAGTGAAGATGAGGTTTTTGAAGCTGCATCCCTAGCCACACCCACCAATTTGGTGGTGCTCTGCCATCATCTGTGGACTTGTACACTGGCTCTGCATTGCCAAAAAGTAAATCAACTTCAGAATATCGTGGAACCTGTTCTAAGGTTGCAGTTCAAGCTGCTTTCCAGGAACCTGCTGGACCATCACAAGGCAACACCAAAGTAATGAAGAAACACCAAGCTACGGTTGATCAACCTTTCAATGCTGAAGATTTCATTGATCAGGATCCTGTTATTATATACTTTGATCTGGAAACTACTGGTCTTGGTTACGCCCACGAGATTGTTCAAGTCTCTTGCGTGTGTCTGGAGGGAGAAGGAAACTCCGTCAACTTCAACATGTACGCCCTGCCAGATGGTGACTTTGACCTAAAGGCAAGCTCCATCACAGGGCTGACGAAGCACCACAACAGCCTGTACTTGAATGGGCAGATGGTGCCGTCTGTGAGCCTATCCGAGTGCCTGAGGCAGCTCGTATCCTGGCTACAGCTCCTGCCCAGAACTGTCCTGCTTCTCGGCCACAACAGCAGGAACTTCGACGCTCCTCGTCTCCTCCTCGCCCTTTGGAACTGCAACCTCCTCTACGTTTTCAAGCCCACAGTGTGGGGCTTTGCAGACTCGCTTCCTTGGGCCAGAGCAACCAACCCGATGCTGGGCAGCCACCGCCTCCAGGAGCTCTCCTCCCACTACTGCAGTGCAGACCTCACTGCACACAACGCCCTCGGCGACTGCCTCACACTGGAGCAGGTGGTGCTCGCCCTTGCTCGAATTCTGCCACGTAACAGGGCACACTACGATGCTGTTAAACTCCCATCAACATCCAAAGTGTCACGCCAAACTCCTATTGGAAGAACACAACAAAATCCCCGAGTATCAGGCCACAGCTGCGATGCTGGCAAATGTGAAGCTGAAACCAGCAACCACGAAGTGGCACCAAACTCCCATTGGAAGAACACAACAAAACCCTGGCCAAATGAACGGGAGTAGCTGCTCAGCATCCAACAGCAATGCTCAACAAGACGGTGCGTTTGCTCCACCAAATGGCATCTGCAACGCTCAAGGGAACAGCCCATCGAATGGACCTTTTGCCGAGAAAGTTTGTCTTTTGAAGATCCTGAAGCCGTTCGTGTTCTCGACGCGCAGCGTGATGGAAGGCATCCGCAGGAGCCAGGTTACCTGGGCTCGTCTCAGGAACACCGGGTCGCTAGTGTTCTCCCTGAAGGTGGCTGTAGACGGAGGGTTTCTTCCCCAGGGTGACGCCCCCACCCTACCCCTCTCAAGCTTCCCCGCTTGCATTAAGACGGAGAGTGAGATGCCCACAGCAGTAACCCCAAGACTGTGACCGAGTGAGGATGTCAAAAAAAGCGCGGCATTTGACTTTGCTAGTGTTGTTTCTCTGTAAGAAGAGAAAAGGAAACAAAGACGAATATGGTGCAAGTATTACTTAAACCGGAGACTTGAGAGAGGCACCTACAGCAATATTTTCCGGGAATTAAGATTCGAAAGCGAGGAAGATTATGTTAACTATACGAGATTATATGTAGAAGAATTTCGAAATGCACTTGAGTTAATCGCTACCAAGATCACAAGATCTGACACCAACATGAGAGAAGCCATGACTCCTGGCGCGAAACTAGAAGCAACTCTTCGCTTCCTTGCTGCTGGCGAGTCTTACGCAAGTTTGAGATATTCCACGAGAATTTCGACTCCTTCTTTGTCTTTGATAATCCCTGAAGTTTGTGCCGCAATCTACGATTGTCTCCAAGAGGAATTCCTAAAGATAATTAATTATTTTCATCAAACCATCTGCAGTAAAGTCACTTTAAATTGGGTCGAAAATCTATATAATTATGAAATCAATGAACGTATAAAACTTTTTCTTGAAATACTCTTCCATTTTCTTATGTCAGATGAGTATTTGCGAGGTTTTGTCATAAACAAATTTAATTTTGTTTTAATTCATTGACTTATGTGGAAATGAAATTAATTCACAATGTATTAATTATGTTTATAATTGGACCTGAGATAAATCCTTACTTTTCATGAAATGAAGCTTTATCATGTTTGAAATTATTCAAGTTATCATTTAATTATGAAATCTATTTACAAAACGTCATCGGAAAATTACTTCTTTCTTTTCATTTTCGCAGTAGTGAGGATGAATGGAGGGAAATTGCCCACAATTTCCAAGAAAGGTGGAACTTTCGCAACTGCATTGGAACATTAGACGGCAAGCACGTCAGCTTCGTCCCACCTCCAAACAACGGATCCTACTACTACAACTACAAGGGCACGCATAGTATGATTCTCTTGGCAGTTTACAACGCAAACTATGACTTTATCTACATGGATTTTGGGAGAAATGGAAGAGTATCAGATGCTGGGGTTTGGGGGAATTGTTCGCTTCAATCTGCTCTAGAGAAAGGTGTCGCTAAAATCCCAGACCCAGTTGAGCTCCCCAATAGTGACAGAGTTTTGCCTTTCGTTTTCGTAGCTGATGACGCCTTCCCTATTACAACCTACATGCTAAAACCGTACCCTTTCAGAGGCCAGTCTGATTCTGAACGCATATTTTCACACAGACTGTCAAGAGCTCGCAGGATGATCGAAAACGCCTTTGGTATCCTCTCTTCCAAATTTCAAGTTCTCAGAACAACTATCAACTTGAAACCAGAAAATGTAGAAAAAGTGGTAAAGGCATGTTTGGTTCTCCATAGTTATTTCAGAAAAAGAAGAAGGGAAAACGAGGCAGTCGACCGGGAAGATCATATTACAGGAGATGTAATTCCAGGGCCGTAGAGAAATGAGGACCCTTTGCTCAACCTGCAAACTATTCCACGAAGGCCGGCACAAGAAGCACACCGCATCCGAGAAGACTTCAAGAATTACTTCTTGAACGAAGGCCAAGTGCCTAGGCAGCGACGAATGTGTCACTTAGATTTGTAAGGAATAGAGGTAAATCAATAAAACATTTTGCAGCTATGGTTTTTCATTTAATCGTAATGCTCAAACTTAGAAATAAAAAGTATAAGCGTGCCCAGCAGAATATAAATTGATTGAAAATATGAAAGTTTTAGCATCCTTTAACCACGACTAAGATATTAAAAGAGAAAGAAAAAGAAAAAATTTAAAACGGTATATACATTTCCAATAAAGTTCAAACATTAAATATTTGAACGAAGACAAAGAATGAAGGCACAATTTAGTATGGAGTTAAGAAAATGCGGAATCTATGCATGAGGTGCATAGAAGTTCATGAAACAAGAAAAAAAGTTGATGAAAGTGGTAGGTGTTGAAAAACAGAACAACAGTAAATCGAAAAAGATGGTCCGTAAGAAAACCACAAAAATTCNTGCCTTGCTAGGCTAAGTATATTCAAAATTAATTGTTCAGCTAGCTCTCTCTGGTTCATATTTAGGTTTGCCATTTTCTCACGCACCAGATGACCAAAGCTGTTCGAGTTTTTTCTTCCCTTTGTAGTGCATCTAATGTGAGCTGAATAACATCGTCTTTCGTATTGCGTGATTTCTTTTTGGTGCCCTCATTGGATGATGTAGACGGTGTTGGAGATGGTGCAGGCCTCTTCATTCGCACTTCTTCTCGTGGAATATCTTGTACAGTGTCCTGAAAAAAAAAATCATAATTAAATTGAAAAATCTTCACTGATAATGCAAACAGTGCACACGCGAAAAGTCAAGCCCCGACCCAATTTAATGCACGCACGTAACCTTGACCTATTTCTGGTGTCTAGACATTTGAATATTTAAACACACGCCATGAAAACATTTCCTTCTCGGGCTCAGGCACATTTTGTGCAAAATTTTTCTACGTTCGAACGTAAAATCTGAAATGAATTTTATAAAGCATAATATTAGTTTCCTATTTATTATTAATGAATTATTTATAATTCATTATTGAAAAGCAAAGAATTATTTATGATTCATTATTTAATTGATGAATACATTTAATTACACTGTCAATGAAATGTCCACATTTCACCCTCTTGCCACGGTTCCGATGTACGTAACAGCTTTATAGAACATCATTGTTTTCATTTTCTTATTCTAATATCAAATTGTTCTTGATACTTGTGTGGCAACTTTTACTTTCTTTCACGCTCGTGAGTACATTATGACAACACTATTTTAGGTAGTTGATTTTTTGTATTCCAGCCATATTGAAAATGTTTCGGCTAGCATTGCAGAACAATTCTTTACATATCTTCGACTCCGGTGAACTTTTTTGCGCACGTACTATTAGCGTAAGCAAGAAATATCATAAATTTTTGCCAAGGTGAATATTACATTCTCTCCGAACTCATCATTTGGCGTACTAGTTGATGCGTTACAGTGAAAAATTATCCCAAGTCCCGAAGGTCGACCTCATAGTTTTGGTCGCAAAATAAATCAAATCTGCCCATTTTAATTTTAACATCAATCCCTCAAGCTCGTATCAATAGTTCGTACGTCCGTATGCTCATATTTTAATATAATTACGCACTAACGATAGGGTATTCAGCAATGCGTCACATGGGTTTCAATTTCAATGTTTCATCCAGCTTACCTCATTGAGATGAAGTTTGTAAATGAATCCCCGGGAAGATCGCAATCCTTCAAGAAAATCAGGTATTCAAAGCACCATAGTTTGGGGACATGAATGTCGTCAGATCCAATGCCTGACTTATACGATTGCGTAATGTTCCGGTTTTCCTTCCTGAATTGAGACCTCAAAGTATGTATTTTGTTCTTTATTTCCTCTTGTGAATACACCTCCAACTCGGTTTCTATTTCTTTCATTACTTTGTCTCTGCTCATCTTGTTCTTATAGTCTTTACTTTTACAGTTCCAAAGCACTTCCTTTGCCTTCAACAAATCTAGAAGGGTTAAAACTTTAGCCCTCTGCCATTTTTCTTGATTAGGAGAAACTTCCGGGATTGGAACGCAAGAAGACATGACGATAAAGCAGCTGACACACCCCACACTCTTGACTGCTAGTGGCGCACTGATCAGTCACCCTAGGGCTGCCAGTCAACCAGGCCTTCCACGCTCGTCAATCTTTGTACCCTAGGCTGGCATGGATTTTACCCTAGAATGCACCTTAATTACCCTAAGAAATGTAAATGAGGGCAAAATATTAAGTACCGTATAGTCTTCCATAATACAATTGGCTTTGCCCTTAATTACGTCACATAGACAGCTTTTTAAAAGGATGTGGGGATTCGTTAATTAATCAATGAATGATTTGAACGCCTCTGTTATGGAAATGTGTATAAAATGACAGCCTTCCATTAAAATTACAAAAGATTTTCGAAATGTGGATCGATAAACAACTAAAACAAACTCACAAAGTACTGTGGTCGACAAAATTGATGTACAGGGTAACATAACTAGTGTTCACAACACATGAATAATAATTGTTACAGAAATCAAACAGAAAATTTTGGATGAAAAATGTAGACCTATGTAATATTTTTTCCTCTCGCTGTATTGCGTCTTGACCAGTTCAACGCAAATAAAAAATGAATAAACTCAACGTTCGTGGTTGAGTATAGCCTTACAATATGTTAATAATAAGCAATAGCCTAACTTGATACAAACAATGTTTAATCTCCAGGAAGCTATTCTACTCACATAAAAAAAGAGTTCTGCGAATACATAGCAGAAAACTATACAATCTACAAGATAATAAAAACGCTATCACGCTTTCCGCATTTTTAATTTCTAAGGTATCGACATTACAGAAGGTTCTGCACACGTGGCATTACTTTTCACTTCATTAATTTCCTAAATTAGGTTAGTATTAATTGGAAAATTCGAATTAGTGAAGCACTGCATGCATCNCATATGCACCATTAATTGCATTGCAAGAAAATATTCCTATGCAACTACATTCACATAGCTAGTTAAACTTGTATTTTTACATGACATCATTATCCATAGTGGGCGATGAATGAACTATAAATAACTAGACACTTTTATCTAGTACCACAACAATCAAAATCAATAGGATAGTTAGTTCAGCCAGCAATAACTGAGGAAAAAGCAATTTACGAACTTAATTCATTTAAAAAAGGTTAAATTAGTATATATTAATTAAAGTAATACTATTACCTGCATGACAAGTTTATGAATAAGAAAAAATACTTGTATTTTGATGCCTATTAACTGCTCTTAGCTTTACATCAAATACACTGTGTTCAATGTCAATTTTATATAACTTTTCATTTTTATGCTAAAAACTTCACACAATATGGTAAAATACTAAACACTATACGCACATCTTACAATTTCGACCCATTTGATCATTAATTTTTAATTATACACACACATGCTACTTCGTTAGCGAAAGCCCGCCTAAAATTTGCTTGTAAACATTTGTGACGTCATAACCCAACCCGGTAATAATCCTTTTCAAAACGAGGTTACAGAGAAAGTTACTCGGGTGACACTAACCTGTGTTTCTAGAAGCAATCTCGGCAACAGATCACCTTTGGAAACACCGTTTTTGACGGATCGAGTAACCCGCGTAACTCCGAGGGTTACTCGATCACTTAGAGATTACGACTGGAAAAACGCCTCTGATCGTTGGGTGTAAATTTAGTGTGAGTGTTTGAGATCAGATCGGTGGGTGTAAATTGAGTGTAGGTGTTTGAGATCAGATCGGTGGATGCAAATTTAGTGTAGGTGTTTGAGATCAGATCGGTGGGTGTACATTTAGTGTAGGTGTTTGAGATCAGATCGGTGGGTGTTGAGTTAGTGTATGTGTTTGAGATCAGATCGGGGTTAGATTGGGGTGTGTTGAACTAATTTACATATTCAGCAATTCAGATCATTACATTTCTCCTTTACCGTTTATCTTTATATTGGCTAATTATTTTATTTAGGTGCATTAACGGAAAACGCGGGGTTTGCGCCTGGAGTGATGACAGCGGCTCTAATTCTTCGGGCCGTCTCCAACGCACATCTCGCCTGGACGAGCATCATCGTTCACGGCCGACACAATTTATTTTTCATCTGACTATTGATTATTTTGTATCGACCGTATCAAACATCTCGGTGATATTATTAAGCTTCAATCTATTGTCATGCAGTTATATTCCCCCCCGCTCGCTTTTTTCGTTATCCTGAGGGAAACTAAAAAGGTGAAACATTTGTGATGAAATTTATAACATTCATTACTTCGTGTGTTAGCGTCAAGTTTTCTTTATCGCATCTTCAATGAAAGCATTGAGGTTATTTTACTTTGCACTTTGCGACCAAAATAGTAAGAAATTAAACGAGAGGGAAGTAACTAGTAAATATACTGAGATGAGCACAATAAGGTTTTGCACTAAAGTTTCAAAAGTAAATTACTCGAATTCAATTGGCGACAATATACATAAAAGGCATCTTACAGAACGCTTCACACTTGAATGCTTTAATTTAATTCATATTATAACGAACCTGTTAGAATACTTTCATGCACTTGATATATAAAAGAATGTGTTAGTGGTTCGAATGAACTACATATTTATAATAGCAACTAAAGAGATTTGCATTGTTAGCAATACATCGAGACAAACGAACGATATATTATGACACTGTAGAATCGCAGTAACTGTGCTCATATTTGGTTTAACTCGCATAATATGTGTCGTTTAAGACGGTTGAGACGTTTATGTGTACAATGAAACATAGAGTATTTTAATCCATTATTAAATGATACTTCTATGGCAAAGCTATACCATAATAAATGTTTGTACTACAATTGTGTCAAGTAGCGGCGTGTAGCAGCTGTTGAAGTGGGCGTGGTTCTTGGTGATGGTGACTAGCCATGCACGTACTCAGACTCGCACACGCACACAGATTGGAGCAACTTTAACGTGGGTGCGCCCCGGTGGCACCCACGTCAAGTTCGCACATTCTGAGTGTGCGTGCTCTAGTCCGTGTACGTGTACGGCTTGTCACCACCACCCAGAATCACTACCATGCGCATTTCAACAGCTGCCACATGTCGCTGTGTGACTTAACTCTAGTTCGAACATTTATTATTCAATAGCTCTGCCATATAAGTATCATTAACAAACAAAATAAAGTACATTATGTTTCATTTTACACCTAAAAGTCACTGCGGTTTTAAACGACAAACATCATAAAATGAGTTACTACCATGCGCCCTTCAACAGTGCCAAACGTCGCTGTGTGACTAAACTCTAGTGCGAACACTTATTATTCTATAGCTCTGCCATATAAGTATCATTTAATAATGAAATAAAATACA
>JACJUY010001543.1:108420-137607 GCA_014220935.1 Platorchestia sp. MABIK | reverse complement strand
ATGTGCAAAATAGCCTTATAAGACATATAAATAGCACATCTTGCATTTATTCAAGACTTACTTGATGAAGCAACTATCTTCTTCACTTTATATTTTGGCCAGGAGTCTTCAGGATCTGCTTGATTACGAGCCGCTGTTCCTGGATCTGTCAATCTCTCCAACACCTGGGCGTTTCCAAACGTATTCTGATGACATGCCGCAGGCTACGGCGCATTGAATCTCTCCACCACATCAAGGCAGCGACTGAAAATGTAGTTTGAGTGACGGGCAGAATGTTGCAAAGAATGACATGGGAGAATGTCTCAAGCCCCGTCTACACTATCAAACTTTTCGTCAATCACGAACACACCAAAACGCGAACAAAAACACGAACTTTTCCGAACCGTGTCCAGACGTCCAGACTACGTGTTCGTCGGTGTGAAGTTGTTCGCGAACAATATGTAAACAAACAAGACTGCTTCCCAAGTAAGTTTTAGATAATTGATGCATATAATTGGTAAATTCAATTTGTTGAGAGTTATTGACGATAATTTATCTGTGTGGGCATGTGTGAACATGAAATATTAAGAATCGTTTATATATTATGCGAACATTTCGAATACTATCAGTGTCACAGATGGGATCAGCTGACATAATTCTACCTTTTTCAATGCTCTTCATAAAGTTAAAATTCTTAAATTTGAGCGTACAACTTTAAAATATGTTCCTACTCTGTCTAAAGAAGTTTTTTTCCCTATTTTGTGACCTATATTTTCTTAAAGAGGTGAGAAATGCTCATATTTTTTATGTTTGTCAAGAAACATCCTACAATATTCGAAATGATTTGCCAAATTCATTTAATTTTTTCTGTTTAATACGCCCAACAATTTGTTTTAAAAATTGGAAATTTAGCTTATGTATTTTATTTGTCCTAAACTATTTGCAGTTTCCATATTTTCTGTGCACATTTTTGAAGCGTCCACTGCTCAGCCAAGCACACCAGAATGTATTACGTTTCATCATAAATACGGTATCGACTTGGTGCAATAACAGAGCTGAATATAATAAGTGCACTGTGTTTTTGCTATACTGTCTGGTCTTGAAGTGCTACTTGAATTGATGAGCTCATGCACAAAAAGGTAGTGGTGAGCGAAGTACTTATATATATTTCAATTGTTCTCGTAGTTGATTGTAACCTACTGCAATTAGAACTAGACTGAAACCAAACTAGTTCCATTATTTGTGAACTTTCAGGTGCATTAAATGTATATTGTGTGATTTATTAATGCAAGGATAGTAGGGGACTCTATATAACCACTGTCGTCTTCCAGTAATATTGTTCACATCTCATGAAACGATATTGCATAAACCATCAAAAAAGGGTGTGGTGAACTTCCATCTGTAATTCCCTCTGTTGTACTCATTTACAGACTCCACAAACTCAATGGGAATCAGCAGCCAGTGATTTCTATTTGAAGTGGAACTTCCCATGCAACTTCTCGAATTTCATGAACTCTTCTCTAGAGATAGCATGCCACTTAAGTGTCACTATGATGGAGTGAGAAGAAAGAGCTCCTTGGGCTGGCGGCAGCGGTGGGCGCCGCGACTGTGTGCTGCTCTGCGATGGGGGGTGATGCTCTGTGATGTTGTGCTGCCGTGCCGTGGAGGCTAGACTACTGCTGCGTCCTAAAGCTATCATGGGCTATTGGCAACCTCGACTACCTACATTGGCATTGCAAGATAGCGTACCCGTGAACTTCCTGTAGACGACCGCAGCGGTACCAGAGACTTCAGAACCAGTTCGCTTTTGAGGTGGGTCGCTGTGGCATGCAGCGCTGGGTTCGGTCGACCATTTTTTTGAGAAATTTCAATAAAAAATGCCAGTCCTCCACTCTATCTCTTTCCATTATTTCAGTGTTGGTTGAATTGGAGTTTTGGGTCTTCAGTGAGAAGGGATTAGGCTTTATCTACACATGTTAGTATGCCAAGAATTCTCATTTTGAACATTTTCTTGTATTCAAACTACTCTAATTACTGTAATAATCTTTTGATTTTAAGAGAGCTATGATTCGATCTGAAAGGTATTTTGCAAATTGAAAGCTGCTATAGTATCACTAAAGTATTAATTTATGAACAACTAAAATATTGTTAGCTGTTGAACTTCTGACAAACTAACATTCCTCAAAATATTATGCTTTTTCTGAATTATAAACTTAACTTTCTCCGCTTGAAATTATCCATTTCTTTGTGGCCTTGTTTGACGTTAATGTTTGTTCACAGCCCGAGCTCGACCTTCCTATTCGTTTGCTCCGGTGGGCCAACCGTGGTCCTGTACTGCGCTGCCAAACCTTCCTGGTTTGGTTTCACAACTGGCGAGGGGCATTTGTGCTACTGGTGTAAATTATTCTTGACTTTACAACACTATTAAATTATAATGCACTGTTGTCGAAATACTTTCCTTCACCCGCCATCATATCATGCACATTGGTTTTTCAAATGCCTTATAACATCAGGATACAATGACAGCTTACCCGGTCAAGGCGGAACTCATTTCCGACACCTGGGTAGGGTGTATCTGAGTTCTCTCTTTCCCCAATGGGGAGAAATCACGGCATGGCACTCAGATATAAAAAACCGACACCATCCCATGAAGGGTGCGTTGTAAAATCATGTAATCCTATATTCAAGCAAGGGGGAAAACAGTTGAATATTTTTATGTATTATCCCAAACGTGCAGGACATTGATCAATTACCAAGAAGATGATAAACTTATTCTGAACACAATTTTGTAGGCCAATAGACTGCAATCATATTAGTTCAAGAATGCATTTTCATAAAACTGATTTAACGCAAGGATAACAGTGAACCCAGAACAGGTGTTCTTAAAGAGTAAGTGTGTGAATTCATTTTATTCAATATTTACAATGAAAATTACATCATGAATAAAAATAGGTCAAAGGTTGAGGCACAAAAAATATATTATAGAAATACCTTAAAAGGTAAAAATTTGCTAAGGTGACTTACAGCATGCACAGATCTTGAATATTTGGTCATTCATTGACAAAAACTATGATTAAACAAAATGCAGTGCTATCTAAAAATAATTCAATAATGAATATCTAATTTTTAAACTATTTCAAATGTTTTTTCATACGTTGTTTATGGTTTCTTTTAGCTTTGATCACATGTTTGTTGTTCCCCATACCTTGAACTATTTTTATTACCAATGAAGAGAACACATTTTTTACTTTGAGATTCCTCAACCACAACAACGGTGTTCCAAAGAGAGGAATAAAGTAGGGATCATCGAGTGCAAACACGTACACAGGGTTTGTACAATGTTTAAAAATCCACTGACATTAATGACATATTTCTGTAATAAGTAGTCAATTGCAAGCCATTTAATTCTGAAATGAAACTGATGAAACGTATTAGGCAAATAAATATTTCTTATGACAATCATCACTAGGTAACAAAATTGACATTCTGGTAAATAATTGGTGAACATTTAGCTCTAAGAGAAAATATTTCTTAGCACTATGGCATTTATGTTCTACATATCTAATACAGATAATTTGTCTTTTTGGTGACGAACAAAAAAGTATATCTAAGCAAAGTTTAAATACCCTTTGATATTGTACTGTTAAATTGTCATAACTTGGCATAACAAAAGTATAACTAGCATATAATGTAGCATTACAAAAGTATAATTTGTAATTACTAATCAAGCACTCACTCATTTCATTATCTTAACATTATTTAAGCCATTGCAAGAAAATTTTTCTAATTCTTCATACACAATTGATTTACATCTGTACTACCAAAGTAAATACTTACATATATTTTGTTTAAGTGCATAACGATGCTAATGGCAACAAAATTGTTTGCTAAATGATTGGCTTATGTTCAGTTGAAAAATTTCCTTTGTGGAATTATAAACAACAAATAACAGCCAATTTCATTATGAAACAATGAAGAGAAGGCATCCTGCTTCATTTTCTTAAAAATTCTTAACCTTCACTTTTCAATTCATGTAGAGTCAAATCAAAAACATACCCAACACAAGTGTGTTTAGTGACTTGTGTTGGGAGAAGAGAACCATAATGATGGTAGTAGGGATTCATCAGAGGTGCTTGAACTTGAAGTTGAATCCCAACAGCGTCAGGGCCTTTGTAACGACCTGTAGGGAAGGTAACTAATTCGAGGAAGGCCCTGAATAATCTTCAATGATTTCAATTGTTTCTTGGGTGGCAGTGGACTGAAGCACTAGGGTGGCAGTGGACTGAAGCACTATGGTGGCAATGGGCTTCTCAACCTGACAGAAGAGGAAAAAATGATTTGCTTATTAGGTGACTTTCTAAAAATGATAGAAACTCTAAATATATATGAACAACTTGGTACAGTAGAATTAGTCGCTGGAGCAAATTGAAGTTTAATTTTGTTATATTTAAATCAAACATAGATGAAGTTCATCAAACTAGTTTTTGTGGAGAAATGTGACAAAGCCAGAATTTTGCCGAAGCTAAAGCGCTGGAACTGTCACCTGATGTTCAAAGTTGATAATAATTTACAATAGTATGGGTAACAAACAATATAAATTAAAAAAAATGTATCCAATTTACAACCTGCATAGCAGGCTGGCTTGTTGAAGTTGCAAAATTTTAGTTCAGAAATAAACGGAAAAATTTATTTTGATTCACACCTCTGCACTCCTTATTTTTTATTTTCATGTGCCTTGAAAACTAAATACTTAAGGACCATATTTTTTAAACAATACTTTCATACATACTAATCTCACTAACCTCAATAGTCATGAATGAAGTTATGGAGGAAAATTTAACAATGCAATAAAATACTAACCAATGTTGAAGATTCGGAAGACCCAGCTCTGTAGTTCCATAGTAGAGACACCTAGCAACATTGAGTCACCGCTGCTCAAGAACTGCTCTGAAGCCCTACAGAGGCAAGAAAACTGCCTAAAGTTTCATTCAGAATAATTGTATTATAATTTATTCTCCTATTCTCCTACAGTCTTTTATGCAAAAAGTAAAATGTTTGAAAACTATCTGAAAAATACACAAAAAGGGGTAAAACATTTGGTTTAATTTTACAGACTGTGCCTATTATACATGACAGTTTAGAAACAGCACTAAATGTTAATTATCACTGTTACAGCAAAGTCTGCACAAGCATATATCAATTCAATGATAATTGATGCCTGTACTACAGCACACACTTAACCATCAAGAATGGCATGTTGGATGAACTTACTTTTGTAGACAGAAAATAAAACTTTTTTGAATTAAATTTGAGACTTAATAGTTTAGAAACGATAATTTACCCCACTTCCAATAGGGCCACATTCATGATATAACAAATGAAAACAACACATTACCCAAAACAAAAGATGTTAAGGCAGATTTAAATAGGATTAGCTATTATCATAATTTAGAAAAAAGCTTAATTCAAAGCAATTCACTTTTGGATCCACAAGCAAAAGCAGTTAAAATTTTTAGAAGCCTTACAAGTCCCAGCATGCAGTTTCTAAAAATGCAACGAGAAACATGAATGAAAAGAGTTTCCCAATGCTTTTTCATAAAAATACCTTAACTCTACATACAGCTACAAATTTTTACCAACTAATTGGGTCAACAGGGCAGGTAAATCTTTAAAATAAGTTGTAATTATGTTTCTTAAAACTACAACTTATAAGTTTGTAAAAGATTGTATATTTCTCCCTGATAATTCTTCCACAATTTCTAATCTGGGAACTTGATTCCAATGTAAGCATCACTCTGCTGCATCAGGCTTTAATGGAAATGAAGTTTTTAATTAAAATAAAAAATGTTGCAAAGAAATACAATTAATAACAGCAACATATGGTCCAAATGAATTTTTATGGCAATTTCATCATCATATTAGTAGCTACCATTGTTGAAATACTACTGAAATATATAAAAAAAATTTTAGATGTCACATCACTAAACTTTGATAACTTTATGCATGTTCAGCTTCAGTTCAGACAGTTTTTAGTTCAATTACATTCACATCGACTAAATCCAAACCTACTTATATATTCAGTCATACCTGAATAAAACGAAATAACAACGTTACGTAGTTCGTTTTGGTAAATAAATGTCCGTGCTACTACAATTAACTTAATTTGCACCAAAAACATTATTAAATTTATAAAATAGGAAAAAAGACATAAAAACCAAGTAATTCACTCGCAACACCACCTTCCACAATACATAAACAAGCGAGTGTTCGCTGTTTGACCGAAAGTTCGTGTTCGCTGTTTTCCAACACGATGGAAAACACAAACACACCGAAATCTGCGAACTTTTCATCTGTGTTCGTGTTCGCGGACTGCCGAAAAACACGAACTTCGGGCAAAAGATTGATAGTGTGGACGGGCCTTTAGTGAACCTCATGGTGCCCGACTGCTAGCCCGGCAACATTGTATGTGCCCGTTGAAGTGACACTCAGAGTGTTGAAAAGAGTGTAACACTCTGACCGCAACGTGCGCCACCGTTGGCCACGGAGGCAATTTTCATCATGCTTCTGGAAGATCCGTAGTCACACATTTGTCATAAATACTTAATTGAAGCTAAATGAGTGGATAATCGAATTAATGACCATTATTTTCAAAATATCTATTGAAAATTGACTTTAAATTTGAATTGAAAATTGAACTTTAGTTTTACAAATTGCAGTCAAAGTGTTTAGGATGACGGAATCTGTGATTTGAAGAATTTTTAAGAAGATGGTTATAATAAGATGGATATATGAGTTTGTCACATGAAAATTTCGAAAACAGTATTTTTTGACGCATCGTGTACAGTAGTAAATAATGTTACACAGTTGTTGATTGCTTGGTTTATCCGTCTCTCTGTGACGCACATAAGAATGCTTAATGACCCTTCCATTGATAGGATTTTCACTAGTGCGCAAGTACAAGAACATTTTAATCTTGGGTACTATTAGGATGGATATGTTTGTTTGTCACCCACATCTTGAGACATAGAGAAACTACAGAATCCAGTTATTTTTACTGGGTCTTTTATACTAGTAGTAAAATAAAGTAGGTAGTAAATAACACTTTCGACTGTCGCGAACTCTATGTTGAACCGAAATCCCATTTGCATTAGTGGATATGAGTGACCGGCTAGCCATTTTTGGGCACCCAAGTGGGAACCTTCAAAAGACCTCTGAATTACCCGGACAAATAGGGTAATTTATAAACTATAAGACGTACAATCTTTAAATTAGTACCAAATTAATGCTCGTGACGAGTACATTTTTATGTAGGTTAAAAAATTTGTATGCCCCTGTGTGGGGGCAAGGAGCGAGGTTTCCGTGGTTCCTCAATAGTCGGCCGATTTTCTCTATAAGGCTCATTTAGGGCGCATTCTAATTTCTAAATTATTGCACCAACGAACTTCATATAGCACGGGTCATCAACGAAATTATAATTTCTTTATCATCCGAGACGAGTTGTTCGCGCATCCTTTTTGACATCTGCCGCTCGTTCTCCGAAGCCTGTCGTAGTAACTGTTTAAAATCCAGTTTTGTTCTTTTGTAGGGAGTATAGGCTGTATTTCCAGCCCCACTATATAGGTCAACTGCCGAAACCCAGCTAGCCGTAATAGTGAGGCGAAAATTTGGGCCTTACACAGTGCCTGTATTGAAATAAAAAAAGTTGATTCATTCCATGCGTAAGAATAGAAAGTTGCAACTGTCTATGACTCCTCAGATCCTGTCACGTAAGCATGCTTGGTTACAGATTACGCCTTATTTTGTAAAGATCAGTGATTTTTTAAATTTTACATTCTTTCTAAAAGAATTATGTTACGAAAGCTACTTGAATGGAAATGAATATCAGGGCTGGCTCTTCATAGGGATGGTAATAAAATTTGTTTCCAAAAACTGATGCTCAGCTTTGATGTTTTTCATCCGTCTATTTACAGTCATGTGAAACAGAAACAGGTGAAGCTCACTGGGAGTAGCGATAATTCTCGTTTAAAACAATAAGCATGTGTCATCTGGCTAGTGAAATATGTAGTTTGTCCTGATGAAAGGTTCAGTGCTAAATATTATCAAAGAATTAAATTTAAAATGGAAATTAATCAAATGACCTTCGCCCTGCTACATTGAACTGGCGGCTTCGTTGCTCGGAATAATCGACAGAAATAATTAAGATATAAATTATAAAGAATTAGGGAGCGTAAAAGTGGGTTAATTTCTAATAAATATTAACAGGATTTTGATGAATAGCAAGTAACAGTTTCAGAGCAACAAAATTTTCATCCTCTCAGTGTTCTCATATGAACCTAATTATGGCTACATAATCAACCGCACATTGCAGGCTAAGTGACAAAGATTTCACGTGACACATTTTCCATTTCCTTTCATTCTCTAACAGTTTTGGCTTTTATACGCTTTTATACTACGCGAAAACGCGCGCGGTATTTTTTCAACCGCGCATGTGGCGGAAGGAAAGTTACCGCAACCGCCCTGCGGTGCTAGTGACACACTAGCCGCTCACGGTGCTGCGGTAAACGCAATTCATTTCTAGTTTAACGTAGAATATCAGGAAAATATCCAAATTTTTTATCCAATATTATTCATTATTATTATTTCAGCTGTTTTCTATTATTATTTCCATTGAGTAATCGCTATTTCATTTCATCTGAAACTGTTTTTATTTGTTATTATATTTATATTATTAAACAATATTACATACTAACGTATTATTTATAATTTATTATTTATAATATATTATTTATAATTTGTTTGTATCATATCTTTTATTGTGAACTTCAAGCAGGTGATCGAAGGATATTAACATCAGGTAATAAGAGAAGAATTTATCACTGTGCTCCTAAATCTTTTCACAAAAACCAGGAAATTTGTCTCAGCCACGGTTGTATGGGTGCACGAAATATCTCCGTACACGAGGCATATCCAATAATCCTACGCTTCCAGCACCGCACACAGTTGCAACATTTATGAAATGCGAAACCTCCATTCTGTCCAGAGTTCCAAACAGCACTGAACCAAAAAACGCGCGACAGCCTTCTTGGTTTCCGCGCTAATATGTCTCTAACTACAAATGAGTTTTTACATTGCGCGGTTTCGGTAGCGGTTTCCCGCTGCCGCAACCGCATTATATGTCATTACACTAATGAGCAGTATGCTGCTCATTAAATTTTTAACATGTCTGAATACATTCAATTCGTGTCATCCTGACTTTCAATGAATCGGACAAGAAAAAAACATTTTAGAGGAGTTTCGAACATTCCCCTGTCACAGCGTCTGGCGTAATATTTTCTTTGTATCGAACATTGAAAATTCACATAAACATCGAAGTAAATAATAATTCCATAATTCGATGGGCCTGAAAGAAACCATAATTCTATGTGCCATTGGCTACAAAGTCTACTAACATTCTGACGAAATTCGGGTTCAAGTGATAACTTCTTTCAACGAGGTGCTTCTTTAGTTATGGACAATCAACCAATGAAGCAAATTTTATGTTCGTACTTGTTATTGTTCATTTTTAAGGGTATTGCATCGGGTTGTCGCATCTCTGTTCTCAACTGTTCATTGCTGCTTCCACGTTAACAAATAAACAAACTCATATTTCCAGTCTTGATGTCACATGAGCATTGAGGGAATGCCATGGTTTTGCGACCGAGGTAAAAGAAGTAAAATAATGAATCGACCGGTAAATGTAACCTCTCTGCTTTGACTAGTCATGTTTAGGTAGCACCAGACCGAAACAAGTCGTAATTAAGTAGAAGCAATGGAAGAGACGTGCAACGAATTAAATCAATTTATAAATTATTTAATTGTGTCAACTTAGCGTTTGCTCACACTGTGTTAAATTAGGATTGTGAAAACAAAACTGCATATTAACAAAACATATTTAAAAAAAAAAAACACTCGACTGTAGATACAATAGAACGAGAATACGAAAAACGAAGCAGGTAAAATGAATCATATTACTGAAAATAATAGATGAAGAAACGAAGCAGTTGAAGAAGTTAAAAATAATAAGTTGAATGCAGAAATCGAAACAATCAACATAAATTGTTTTAAAAATTAAATGTTATTGAAGACATCCTTCTCATAGCCTAAAATCAAATCAGAACCTAAAATCAAAACTTCATCCGGATTAATAAAAAAAATGTGATAAATTAAAAAAACGAAGCGATAAAGAAGGAAACCGGCAAACCAGAAATGAAATGATCTAAGAATAATTCATCCATGTGTGGAACGAGCGATCCGTAACAAATTGTTCAAAATTTAAAATTTTTAGTTCCAAATAATATAAGGAAATGTAGGGAAAAAACATGCCAAGCATCACGAAGTTAACTAAATGAATGAAATCTGTAGGATAGTCTCACTCAAATGAATGAACGGATTAAAGTGAAAGCCTGCAACGTAAACCCTCTACTTCACCAATCAAACGATGACAATATGAAACAAACGTAAAAATAAACTCTGAGTTAACTTTTTATTACTTCATTGTATTTCATCAACCTCATGACACGATATGAACGGTGTGTGGTTTAAAGTCCCACATGATAAAAAAAACCATATGGTATAGAAAGTTATGTAGTCTATTAAAGATAACATCATTCTAGTACGAAGACAATTTGTAATGTAAAAAATAGAAAATGTCGATGTCAACTACTGTCATACAGAAGAAGAAAAAATGGTAACAAGTGCATTTGCGATTTGCTCTAAAGGAATCGGCATGTGCCTATTTCTTAATTAGATAACTTTTAAAATGCGTGAACGAGCATACAGAGGGCACTACAAAAAGACATAAGGCAAAAATAGCGGGCGCAGTGCCATATGCACAGCGAGTGTGTCCCTGCTTTATTTCAAACGTAAGGGCATACCAAACGTTTCGAGAAGAATAGGTGCATAAATTTAAAGTTACAGTTGCACTGGTCGTGTGTACTCCCGATGGTAGTGTCCTAACTAGCTTCTAAGGTTAAGCTGTGCGTTCACACGTACGTACGTCTGTGCTTCTTTGGCCACTCAGGCAGCACCCACGTCCAAACCAAATAACAGTAGTTACTGCGATGCTACCTATGTTATAATATATTCTTCGTTATGTCACAATGTAAAATCTCATTTAGTTTTTAATACAAATTGGTTAATTGGAGCAATTACCAAGTGCTTTAAAATATAAATTAAACAAAAAATATTCTGATGCTGAAGCGTTTTGTAAGTTGCCTTTTATGCATATTTACGCAAAATGAATTCGATTACTTAACTTAGAAATTTTACTAACAACTTTTATGAACTCATATCTGTATATTTACTTGTTACCTCTCTTTCGCTGGAATATTGCTATTTTGGTCGCAAAGTGCAAAATAAAGGAACCTCTATGGTCACATTGGTGATAAAGCACGACGCCAACACACCAAGTAATGAATGTTATGGATTTCATCACAAAAATTGACCCTTTTCGTTCGCGTCAGGAAATTGTGTACAGCCTCTGTACACACCTCTTCCCCTATCATTTACAACATTCAAGTATAATACTTCATCAATACCGAATTCTTTTCAGTTGCGCTCGCGATAATGAGATAATTATAAAATGAATATTAATGCTTGTTGCCACATTATTCAATACTAAAAAGTTAGTTAATTTTTTCTGTTTCTACTTGACAACATTAATATATTTGACGATATCTAATGTAATTTTCAAAACTTCACAAACAGGTAATGGGAAGTATATTGTTGATGAGAGACAATTACATGTAGTTTTTTCATTATTTATTAATCTTATCATTATTCAATATTTATTTATGCATATTTATCGTAACTTTCATGATTTTTTTAAAGTAGTTGCGATTATTTTATTTTTGAGCCAACTAGTAAACAAATACATTTAAGGAACATATGGAAGAAAATTTTTTCCGAAGCATCATTGCATGCTTTGAGAATTAATTAATTTTAGCATTTGGTACATTTCTATGTTTATTTAATGATAAATTATTTTCCTTTTTATTCATTTTTGATGTTCCTCATCTTTCCCCGTCGCCGGTAGACGCTCGAATTTAAAACTATCTGGTATTTTAACTCCTTCCATATTGCATATAAGCTCGCTTTGCGCAAAGCCATTTCCAAATTACGACTGGCACTGTTTTCTAAGCAAGTGCATAAGCGAACTGCATTGCGACATTTGGTAACTCATTGTAGTTAGACGATACAGCGACTTCTGGCCATGAGGGAAACTTTGGACCAGTGCACATGACGGACCCTTCACGCACACGGACTAATATGAATGATTAGGATTCCGATTACATTACCTAAATTGGAGAGAAAATTGGAATCCCAAGAACTCAGGACGGAAACATCTTCGTATCTAACCCCGGAGACCCGGATTCAAGACCCCGTCAGACCAACACGCCAGAACAACTCGACCAATACCTGATGCTACACCTGAACATGTCATCGAAACAGGTCATGGGTGACTAGGCTTAATTGGGTGATCACCTCAATTAGATATCATGTCAGTCTCACCTCAATTAGATGTCAGTTTCACCTCAATCTTGGCAAATGTAAAACAGATGTATGTAAACATTTATGACAGCTGTTTGTGAACTTTGTAACAACGACATCAGCAATTTTTACCTACCAATGTTATTATAAAATTTAGATTTCCATCTTGTTCGCTTTCCTACATTATTTGTATGAATTTTTTTTACCACTGAAGTTAATATAACTTGTAAACCATATTAGCTGATTAAGTCGTTGTCGTCAAAATTTTTAAAAACTTATTACCTGTTGTATGTAAACTTTGTGAACAACGCCCTCAGCAATTTGTACGTTCCAGCCAGTGTTGTGATATTGAGCTCCAATATTATTCGCTCATGGAGTGAGTATATGTGTACTCACGAAATCGCACTAGATTTTTTTACTCTATTCTCTCATACTTCCTAAGCTAGTTTTTAGACAGGAACATCCTTTCAATTTCTACTCTGCATTTCGTTTTTAAGTCATACATTACTTACTGCTTACTGTTTACTAATTTTAAATGACTGATCACGCTGCTGGATTCGATGAAATCGATCCAGATCTCAATCATTTGAGCAGACTATATCCAAACCTAAACGACTCTCAAGAGTGTAGGTATACTAATATATCAAAATTCAATGATATTATACGAATAACTCGCCAGGATTTCTCACTCCTGTGTTGGAACTGTAGGTCACTCTATCCAAAAATGGAAGAGATACACTGTACTATTACTGAACTTAAGTATAACCTAGACGTGATTAGCTTCACCGAAAGCTGGCTAGATGACTCAACCAAAGACATGATTCGATTTGAAAATTATCACAGTTACCATTCGCTACGAAAAAACAAGCGGAGGCATCAGTACGTTTATATCTAATCACATAGACTCGAGAACCATAGCAAGTGCAACAACGAATCGGGATCATATAGAATCACTCTTCGTAGAACTGTCTAGAGATGGTAAACGAATTGTGCTTGGAACGGTGTATAGGCCTCCTACAGCCTGTCCTATATCCTTCCTGAATGAGCTAAATCGTATTATTTCTCAGTTCAACAGGTTCTTATACAATGGCATAATAATATGCGGTGACTTCAATAATGATTTACTGAAACATGAAAGCTATGAGCCAATCTCTAATTTCCTAAATGCCTTTCAGTCTAAATCCTTCCTTCCGATCATCACACAGCCTACACGAATATCCTCAGAATGTGCAACGCTGCTTGACAAAATCTTTATGACAGACCCAACTGATTGTCATGCTGGAATAATTATTTCTTACTTATCGGATCATTTTCCAGTTTTTCTTATTAAGAAAAATGTTAATATTGCTTACACCGAACCACGGGCTGAAACTTACTCATATCGTAAAGTAAATGAATCAAATTTAGAAGAAATGCACACCGTTTTGGAAGAATCAATGCCAACATTGCACCTCTCTCAACACAAAAATGCAACGAGCATTGATGAAGCAGTAGTAAAGTTGACTGAAACTATAATGACCGCATACAATCAATGTTGCCCAATTGTAACTCGTACAGCTACTCCGAAAAATAAACATAAGCCCTGGATTACCCGAGACATCGATTTAAATATAAAGAAACGTCAAGCGTACCTAGCCCTCCTTTACGAAGGGCGAATATCTAGAGAAACATATAACCGATTCAGAAACTTTGTGACGAACCAGATAAGAACATCAAAAAAGAGCTATTTACGCTCAAGTTTACTCAATTTAAAGCTGACGTTAAAAAGACTTGGCGCCTCCTTAACTCTTGCTGTAAACCGAATAACGCCGAGAAAAAGGTTATTGAATGTGTTGTTCAAGATAACGTAAAATACCATGGAAAGAAAGCAATTGCTAATCTCTTTAACAATTTCTGCGTACACGTAGGGAAAACTATAGCTCATGGTACTCAAGTGAACCTACTGATCACCTGGAATACATGGATCATCTTCGAGAACACAACTCCTTTTTCTTTACGCCTACCAACTCTTCCGACGTAATTGCGTGCATAAACAACTTGAAAAATAAATCGAGTGGGTTACAAACGTTTCAGAACTAAAGTACTTAAAATTATTGCAGATATTGTCGCCCAGCTGATATCCAATATTATTAACCAGTCTCTCCTCCAAGGCACTTTCCCGAACTCCCTCAAAGTTGCTAGAGTAACCCCTATCTTTAAAAATGGTGAAAAATCCTGTGTAAACAATTATCGACCTATCTCCGTGCTACCAATTATTAGCAAGGTATTCGAAAAAATTGTGTATAAAAAGTGTACTCTTATGGTGAACAAAAATCAATTCTCTTTGATAAACAATACGGCTTCCGTTGTAAAAATCAACAACAAAGGCAGTATAAAATCATTTACAATTCCTTTATTCAAACATAGATGAAGGAAAGCCTGTCTTCTCTGTATTTCTTGACTTTTGAAAAGCATTCGATTGTGTGGACCAGAACATTTTACTCCCGAAACTACACTGTTATGGCATTCGAGGAGTTGCCCATGATTGGTTCAGATCATACCTAACAAATCGGAAGCAATACGCTGTCATTGACAACGCAAAATCAGACCCACTGACAATTAGCCATGGAGTTCCACAAGGATCTGTTCATGGGCCTCTTCTATTTCTGATTTTTATCAATGATATTTTTAAATCCACATCATTTTTCAAGTTCATACTTTTTGCCGATGACAGCACGCTTTCTGCGGTCCTTTCGGACAAAAATCCAGCTATGATTGCGGAGAGTATAAATAATGAACTCCACAAGGTTTCATCGTGGCTTAAAGCTAATCAAATATGCCTTAACATCGATAAAACAAAATATGTTACATTCTCATACAATAAAAATATATCTCTCCAACGCATTAAAATTGGCGAAGATGAAATCGAAGAAACCAACTCATGTAAATTTCTGGGCATCCTAATAGATAAACATCTGACCTTCAAAGAGCACATCGCTCATATTAGTTCTAAATTATCAAAATCCATCGGAATCCTAAATAAAGTCAAAAATTTCCTCCATGAATCAGCCTTACAAATGCTCTACCGAACGCTCATTTCACCATACTTGCAATACGGAATAGAAGCATGGCACGGAACTGATAAAAATGAAACAAAAAAAATTTTTAGTCTGCAAAAAAGAGCCATCCTATAGAACCTAGGTAAAGAACCTAGAATATAATGCACATACAAATGATTCATTCAAAAATTTAGTAAATACTTAAACTTTCGGATCTCTACAAAATTTCCATTTGTAATTTCATTTACTTGATATCAAGGAGAGTTCGAGAAAATTTAGGGGATTGAAAATACGCGTATAAAATGATAGGCATTAATAATTTTGGACAACAAGGAAAAAAATCATATCTTTAAAACCAGGACCTCCTGGAATTGGTTTTAAATATCTTGATGAAGATCAAAACCTCAATTTAAAGAATGGTTTTTTCTTTTCCAATCGAAGATTTGACCCTGCGAATAAAAAATATGTTGACGAAGTTTCAGAAAATTTGAGGCCTATTTTCAGAAATTGTGCACAAGTGAGAGAAAATCTTATCAATGAAAATATTCAGTTCTGAATAATGCTATCCAAGCCTTACTTGATGAGAATATCACAATACCCCAAGAAAAACTCAATGGAAATATTGAGGTTATTCGGGAGGACACTTTAGATCACACGGGGTTCTTGAAAAAGGAAAATAAGCGATTAGAGAAGAGGAAATGAAAAGTATGAAGTAACGTTTAGAGATAATGTTCATCAACAGGTTAGAGATACGATTATAACGCGGAAGAATTAGAAAGTTTAAAAAAGTTAGCACGAAAATTTGGCAGATGAAAGTGCTGATATGAAACAAAGATTAGTAGAGTAGATTAAGTAGATTAAGAAACACGTTGAAAAGGGAAACTGTTGAACCGTTGAACTAAATGGTTTCATGGTTGAACATGGTTTCAGAATGAAAATAAATGGTTTTTAAAATGCGCGTAAACCTTGCAAAATAACTTTCTGAACTTTCTAAAATGCGTCCTAACCCCCAAAATAACTTTTTAATTCTAGAATGGCCGCACACACCCTCAGGCCGTCCGGTCATGGGCATTCCGGTTTTGACCGGAATGATGAAACTAGGATTTACTGGTGAAATGAATGACATTAAATTCCCTGAAATTTTTTAAGGAAGAATACTATGTTTTAATATCAAAGTAAAATAATGATATAGTATTGAAAACACATTTTTTTTATATTTTTCATAACTTTTTTCCATTATTAATACGTTTTAAAATTGTGGAGTTTTACGAATCACTTGAATGCACTTAACACTCTACTCACTAATTGCATGACAACACAACTAAACGTATTTAAGAAATGAAAATCCTTTAAATAAATTTACATGGAAATTGAGAATTTCATCGCTCACTGTATTTTAACCAACCAAAACAATGTTCTTATGAGCAGTGTACTTTCCACAAAGATTTTTCTTCCACTTATCACAAGTTTTCTTTGTCTTGTTGCGACATGTACCATTGGGTTATTTCATTTGACAATCTGTTCTCTTCTTGTAATTGGAACAATCGGGAACCTCAGACTTTTGAATTACAGGATCCTCTATTTCACCACTTGTTTCTACTTCAACAATTGTTCTGTTATTCTGCAGAATTTCCATTATAAAAGTAAAAAAAAATCACTGTGTCTAATCTTAACGTCTATATCTGTTTTGTATGAGACGAAGGCATTGATTGCAGCCAAATCTAAAACATTGCACAAGCACTGCATTGGCCGAAGGCGAAACGCAGCCTTTGTTGAATACAATCAGGACATTTCATCAATAATGTCAACTCTAAATTTTGTGTCATTGTACAAGGCAATGGATTCAGGGACCTAATTTCTGTCAATCTAGAATTGAAACATTTCTGTGCAGAGTTCTAGGCACAAGGAAAATTTAAGAAGGTTTTCCTTGGTATGCAGGCAAGGTAGCTTTGTTGGATTGCAGAACTTACTTAAAAAAACTAGGTTCCTTGCAGCTTTGTATTTCTGTGGGAATTTCTCTCCTTACTCAATTTACCGTCACAATTGTTTTCTTTTCTTCCAGTCTGACAGCAAGTTTCATGGATGTAAAAAATTTGTCAGTAGTTACGTTTCGCCCATAATTCAGAAAAGGCTCCATGAGGGTCATTACAACGTGTTCAGACGAGGATTCATTTGAATTGCGTTGAGGATCTTTTTCCAAATAAGGGAATCCATTCAGATTAGATTAGATTATTAGTTAGTTTAAGCCTCCCTATCCGCAACAAAGGGGATCCAAAGAGAGGAAGGAAGAAGGCACCATTTAGTATGGAGTTAAGGGAACGTGGAATCTATGCAGAAAGGGCATAGAAACAGTAAGATAAGAATGAAGTCCATGAAACAAGATCAAAGTTGAAGAAGAAAGTTGTAGGTGCTGAAAAAAAGCATAGCAGAGAACCGAAAAAAGATGGTTCTTAACATAACAGAACATATTATTACAACAAAACGAAGGCCTACCTAACTCTCAGTTCGGGCCCTCACGTTGTCCCCCTGGGACTGCTAATTCCCATAAATACAATATTTGTATCCCTCTGAGGGGAGGGAATCCATTCAACAAATACTTAGTTTTGCATCAACAGCAAGCCAAAGCTTGACAACAAATTTGTCACGCTTACCAGCAATGTATTGGGAGAACGGATGCTGAGCATTAGTTGCAAAAAGCTGCTGATCTATTGTTATATTTTGATTTAGCCTTACACAACTTTACAGTTTTCAATAAAAAGGTTCCATACAGTTGAGAATAGCTCATATCTGTCTGTTTTCACTCTTCTGATCGTGATGTTCGTACGTCAAACCATAAATACTTTATAAGCTCTTTGTACCTATTTTGAGACATCAACTCAACAATAATCGGAGGACCCCATTTCTTTGGCCATTTCAACTGGTTGTCCTTTTGCTAGCACTCCACGAGCGTACACGACAGCAAGAAATGCGAATATTTCTTCCTTGGAAACTTTACAAATTGGATTTGAAAGTTTAGTTTGAGCTTCAATTTCAGTACATTGTACAATATGTTCGATGATAAAATTGTCAATGAGCAAACTATAAATGAGCTGAATTTACTGTTAGGCTTTATTTTTCAGTTTTGAAATGGTAGTTGGACCAGGACATTCTTTCAAAACATTATGCGGAGCCACGCGACCTCTAGTAGGAGCGACCTTGCATCTCGTATGCACTTCCTATCCTGTAATACTACATGTCCGGTCATTATGACCGGACGGCCTTTCTAGGTGTGATACCTAGCTTGAATATGATAAATTAGTTGTAGAAGCTTAACATTTTACAGAATTATACATTACAGCATATTATTGAGAGTCAAAAAATTTACGCACATAAGATCAAATAATGGCCGAGTTATAAATTCGTAATTTCTGAATTCCTGTTAAAATGACCCTACGGCCGCTCTAGTGTTAAAGGAGTTTTGCAACATATTACCTTCTTGAAGGATGAAATAAGTAAAGTATTTAAAGAAGTTGGAATTGTTAAAAATGAAATTGAAAATCTAGAAGCAGAATTTAAAAACTTACATGATGTAAATAGTTCTCAACCTATTGGATAAAATTTGTTTTTAAATTGAGACCTGTAATGTTCAATGGAACATAATTGATATGCAAAAGATCACAAAGTCATTAGCTCTGACATTAATACGGCTTGGTTTTGAGAAATCCTTTCATATCGTCAACTGTAGAAAAATACCAAAAACATAGCAAAATGCAATGTTATTTACAATAATGGGGCGCCAACGTTTGTAGGACCAAGTCGATTTTATAGTTATTACCCACTTGGACAATCATTTAAGAAGCGATCTAGAGTAAAATGCAAGACTGTATTACGAGTGTTCAACGAGATGTTGTTCTTAACTCAGGGAATATAAACTAGCTGCGCATTGACAATGAGCAAATTCGAGAACTTATTAGTAACCTGATGTATGATTTTGGGGAACTGAAGATTCAGTTTTATCCGTTATGATCAGAACTACTAAATTTGGAAGAAAGCTTGAAAATTAAAATCCAATAAAATTTTTTTTATAGTTGTTAAGAGTCTTTAATAAAAATGCTATGTACTTGATAAGATTCTTTTATTGAAATTTTATATAGTTGTTAAGATTCTATTATAAAAATGTTACATAGTTGGCAAAATTCAAATAAGAGCAGACAAAAGAATCCCTTTTTTTCCTTAACCTTCGTCCTTCCTTACGGTGTGTAATAGTGGGTAGATTGAATCGTAGCAAAACCTGGTTGTTGTTTAGACTTCTACTTGAGGAATTTATCGATTTTACCCACCTGTTTCTTTATAGTGAATCGACAGAACAAGCAGAATATAAACTACTCAAAATTGCTGTTTCAAAAAATTATAAACAGTCTGAAATATTTAGTTTTTTAAAATCGGTAATCGAAATATTTATAAATTTCTCGAAGGTTTACCTGTTTAACGCAATGCGAAGATAATCGTTAAATGTTTTGAAGATAAAGATTCTATTCCTCATCCTAGTGAAGTATGTGCTAAGAAAAAGATTGTTTATATTTGATGATATAGTAACTGAAAAGAATCAGACACCAACTGATAATTTTTACACCCGAAGCAGGCATAATAGTTGCAACTCGATTTACTCAACTCAAAATCATTATTTGTTACCTCGTTAGTCGATACGGACGACTGCCACATCTTGATGCTAATTGAGTTGCCGATTACTGATTCAAGAAATATTCACATAGACTCCAAGACTTCATAGACATTCTCTCCCGAGACATGTCTTTAGAATAATTTATACCGTTTCACACCCAGTCGGAAATAATGGTTGTGATTATAGTAGAATATAGTGGTGTAAGAGATTAAAGTCGATTATGGACGATGAAACAATATGGTAGATATATCGACCATAACATAACGTTGATCTTAATAAATTACGGTCGATATTGGTAGAGGTAATATTGGTTGTTTATGGTTTGTTAACATAACGTAGATTTTAGTTTATTTAGGTCGATATTGGTGGAGGCAACAATGGTTGATTAAGGTTTGCTATTACATGGATGTTTCAAAACTATAAATGGCAGAGCATAGAAAAATGTAGCTTTAACTTTGCTCCGTAAATTATGTACATAAAAAACAGCTTTTCATAATAAATTAAAAATTTTATCGTCTTTATATTTGCAAAATGTTTTGTTTCTTCATTTAGCACCTACATAAGCTGCAAATTATTTGAATTACGCAATGTATTTCTATTTACTACAATTATGCATATACGGTAATGTTGATTCAAGTTGTGTCCTCATATAGTGTATCAATTAAATATTCTATGAGTGATGGTCAAATGACTCATAAGGCACGGCTACACTATGCGTTTTTTCGAGCAACTCCCGCGCAACTCGCCCAAATTTGAAGCATGCATGTCGTTGCACGAGTGCTGCATGAACTTCGACGGTGTGCGGTTTTTGACGCGTCTCCTTGTGCTGCACGCATCTGTAGCGCGTAGTTAGGAGTGAACTACACATCATTTCATGATTTCTGGGTCATCGCCCGACAGCTCTCCCAGTTTGCACTTGCACTTCTCAGGGAGCGTTCTATTGTACTTCTGTTTATTGCTTGCGCTTTCTACAATGAGTGATTGGCCACGCGAGCTGGTGCTCCAGCTCAGAGACCAATTTAAAGCAAAGAAATGCCTCTGAAACGTCAAAAATTAAACGTATAAAGAAATAAACTTAAAAGAATTTTCTTACAAAACTACATTAACATCTCTAGACCCTGAGAAGGCATTGACAGTTGATACAATAAAAATAAAATTCATACATTGAAGACAGTATTTTTAATCCGAATAAAATGTTAAGCATTTAAAAAAAATCGAAGCAGGTACAGAGGATGTAGAGCGACCGACCCTATCTTACTATGATATGTTGTCATTTTTTAATGATGAAGCAGAGAGCCGGCAGTCAACATCAAATTTGCATTGTCAAGTAGTCGCTCAGGTAAGTCATGTTTATTATTTATTTGTATATGGAAAATATGCAAATTAAATAATTAACCCCATAGCATTTGTACTTGAGTGAATAAAACTATAATAAAAATTGAATGCCGTGTATAATTTTTTTTAAATAGATCGCATTCATCTCGAGTAAATCAATCCTGTTTCTTGTCAATGAGACAGCTTAACCCGAAATTAGTATGAAACATAGTTGGGTTTCTTTGATGTCTTTGATTGAATGTTAATTACTTATACATGAAGAAAATAGACAGGTAACGAGAGTCACTTGTCGTTCCTGTTTTTTCTTCCCTATCGCACATGCGATAGCTACTGGCCAGAGTGCACGTTTATCTACATCCATTCTCTCCGGGCCGCGGCGTCCGACTGACCCCTGCTGCTGCAGCTCCGCGTAGTGTAGTGTAGCCGTTCATGCATGTCAAAGTTAAAAAATGCCTGAGAATTGCGCAGTAAAAAACGCATAGTGTAGCCTTACCTTTAGAGAAAACGTACTGTGAAGTCACTCTTTATATGTTGAAGTTACCTGGAAAGCAATACTTTAATAATAAAATGACATTTAAGACAGTCCAGTCTATTTTCATTCCTTCGTTACGAATCACATTTGAAATTTGCCTAAATACTTAAGGATAAAACACTGTTAGCCAATCCAGAGAAGGATTACGGTAATGAAATGTGCCATAAAAACAGAAAAGTTATGTGACGCGTTTAAAATTTGTTGCCCGAACGCAGCGTTTCATACGTGTTCCATACAGAGAAATAACAAGGTACACCCATGGTTTTAGTACTTGTCCGATCATTGTACCTAACTCCAGATGTTGATTCAAATTTGTACAGTAACTTTTTTTGCAGCGACATTTGACACTTGTACTGCAAAGGTTTTACTTGTGCCTTTACACTTGCAAGATGTTAAAATGCGAACCAAACCAATATAACAGTTTTACTGCGTTCGTATGCAACGTAGCTTATGTTTGTACGAACTACGCAAAGTTAAAAATTTCTCCAAAAAACAATTTTTTTTCACTATATTACTTCTACGCAGCGTATAAAAAAATTACATGAGAATTACAAGAGTCTGTAGCAAAACAATGATTCAGCATACAGAGAATTAATTCATAGCGAAACAACTTTTACTGTAATGTGATTCATTTCCTTGTATTTGCATTACAATACATACTTGGATCTTACCTCTGGCAGCTCACCAAGGCAGACGGTTAGTTAGGAGTCAACGGCCGGCGTGGTTGCATCTGTGCACTGAACTGTTGATTGTTTCAATTGATCGTTAGATCCAATATGGGTAGAAAAAAGAACTTCGAGGATTTGTCTCAGAGGCAAAAGCGACGCCGTATAAAAATATCTATATTAGAGACTAGTAGAGTGCCTACTATCTGTGAAACTACTAGTAGTAATCTTTTTGCTAGTAGGAGTGATGGCAAATTGGGAAGTGACCTTAAGCTGCATGCAAGTGCTGAGCAAAATATAGAGCCAACTACAAAATCATATCAGAAAGAAAGCGATGTAGGAAGTGTATCTCTGCTTGAAATGATGGATTTGATGCTTGAAATGATGAATTTTCTGCGATCAAAATTTGAAAATTTGATAAATGAAGAAAAACAAGTTCCTCACGCAGCTGTAGATAGATTATTAAATATGTTGGCTCCAAGGTATACGGGCTTACGAACTTCAGTGAAATTATAGTGCCAAATAGTTGATGAATTTAATATGAAAGACATGGGTGATGGTGAATATTCATATTTTGCATGCTGGCGGTTTCAATTAGAAGAACATATTTTGCAAAGTTAAACGGATGAGAAGCAACAAAATATATTACACGTCCAAATTAATGTGGATGGGTTGCCTCTTACTAATGTTTCAATTAGGTGTAATCCATATCCAATTTTTTTACAAGTACTGGAAATTCCTAACCATATATTCTGTGCAGCAATATATTGCACCAACAAGATATGTTCTAATCACATGCCGCCTACAAGAGAGTTTTTAGAACCATTTTTGAACGATTTTACCTTATTGCAACAATCAATGGGGAAAAAGGGGTTTACAGTGAAGCTGGGACCTTTTGTGTGTGATGCTCCAATAAGAGCAGCTCTAAAAGAAATTGTTAGTCATAGCGGTTATTCAAGCTGTGAGCGCTGCACTCGACGCGGCCAGTATCATGATTGCACTGTTGTCTTCCCTGAACTGGACTTTGATGAAAGGACAGATGAAAGTTTTGCTATACGATTAGATAATAATCATCATAAGGTATTGTTAAAATCTCCATAAGAACAATTTGGATGCAATATGGTTAGTGACTTTGTCATTGATTACATGCACTGTTGTCTACTTGGGACTATGAAAAGATTCGTGAGCTGACTCAAGAGCAGCAGAGCCAATCAAAAGAAAATGCATATGAGTTCACAAGCAAAATTAAAATTTAATGAAAAGCTACTTCAGTGTTCTATGTATTTGCCAGATGATTTTTCAAGAAAATTAGAAGGGGGAATTGAAAAAATGGTGCATTGGAAAGCAACAGAATTTCGGACATTTCTTTTATATTGTGGAACACTTGTTTTACGCAGCTCCAAAATTGTGAGTAAGGAGGTGTACAATAGTTTCTTACATTTTTCTCTGGCCATGAAGTTACTTTTAATTGATGATCAACAAAAAAATGTTGACGTGATTAAAAATCTTCTCCATGCATTTATTCAGAAAACAACAAGTTTATTTGGGAGAGGTTTCATCACCTATGATGTTCATGCCATGATTTATCTTCCACAAGATTATATTAGATTTGGCAAACTCGAAAATTTATCTATGTAAATATATCTATATATCTAAATATATATATCCTTTCCGTTTGAAACATACTTGGGCACTCACATAAAAGGTGCTGTAAGGTCTGGTTTCAAACCCCTGAGTCAAATCTCCAAACATGTTGCTCATACTAACTTCAACTGGAAACAACAGACTGAAAAGGAATATGTGAACTGTTGCAAAATATCCAACAAAGAGTGCCGTGGGAAAACACAAAATGAAAAATGCTACAATAAGTTAACGATTAAAAACAATTTGTGCCTGAAAATTAAATCTCACTCTGAAAGAAACAGTTGTGTACAATTGGCAGATGGTCGAATTGGATTTATCATTGAAATCCACAAACTTGAAAATAATATAACATCACTGTTTACTCATTTTCTACACACACTTGATTTTTTCACTGACCCTTTCTCTTCATCGAAAATTGGAATTTTCAAACTATCTAATTTAATAAATGATACAACTTGGATATCTTTAGATGATATTGCATCAAAAATGGTAATTTTTCCTTATAAAAATGATTTGATTGCACAGGTTCTTATACACAGCACTTGAGCAAAACTGTTCACTTTAATATATTTAGTACCTAGCTATAAGTACAGTCATGAACATCGACAAGAAAAATGTTAAAAACTTCTGTGGCATACAGTTTTCTGACAATAGTCATAAAATCGTGCCTCGAGAGTGGCTGAAGAAAAAAATGACGAAGTGTCTCTGGCCAAAAAATAATGATGTTCAAGAAGTAAGACGGCGGGCACCTGGAGGACTTGCAGCAGATGACAGCTGGGAACTTATCCTAATTAAACTACTGACACATTCAAGTAAGTTGTGTTCAATAAATTTTTTTTTGCACATTCATAGACCTGAGTGATTTTTATATATATAGAATGCACATTTTAAAATAATTCCACTGATGTTATGCATAATGTAACTATCCCATGGGTTATGAGTAAAGTTCTAAAAAACATGTTTTTCATGTTTTTGTTTTTTATATTAATAAAAAATGTTTTTTATCCGTTTGTTTTGTTTTGTTTTTCATCAGTTTTTGTTGTTCATACTTGTTTTTTATTAGGATTGTGGTTTATCAAATAAATTAATTACTGTGCATAATTCTGAAAGTATTAACTAATAATAACTAATATATTATTATTGAAATACCTCAATGATATTATTTATTATCAACAAAATAAAGAAAAAAGGGCAAGAAAAAAGGAAAGAGAAAAAAAGACCTGTAGGTAAACTACAGGACACAGTTGCAAGGACTATGACAAAAACTTTGCAATTGGCCCTTGAGGTGACTCAAGTCACTCTCATGAAAACCTGTAGGGGCCCTAAGTTTCTAAACTCACCAATCATCTTGCCCATAAACCTCGCAAAATTTTAACTATTATTCATAATCTTGTCAGAATCTTGTTGTGTCAGAAGGTGAGCGTCAACTGGGACAGGCCGTCAGGTCTATCAGGAGCAGGCTGTTTAAAGGCTTCGAGTATTTAGTACACACATTTGTGTTTATCAGAGAAAATGTAACTGTCGTTTCATCTCACAGAAACGTTTGCTGGATGTGAGAAGAAGCTGAATGCAGCTTCAGAAACTGACGAATACACTAGCACAGACTGCACTTCATCTACAGAGGAGATTCGCAGTAGAATACGCACACCGTCACCGCTTCTTCCTCGCTGCAATGCCATGCCGTCTGAAAAGAGGTAACAGCTAGCTACCTATATATTTTGCATTGATTATTTCAATGTACATTAGTTGCATTACTATCTGCATAATCATTTGCAATCATACTTGAAATTATTAGGAGTCCCCGCTATGAACCATATAGATTTTGGCTGATTTTTTAGGTTCTTCTGTTTGGGTTTGGCTGTTTTTTCAGCGTCTGTTTATCCGTCTGTCAAATGTAACGCTCTTTTTTCTTAATTCACTCCACAGTTTTACTCTGGTCTCATCGAAAGTTGTTTTAATCGATGTGTCTCGACATTCCCGACAGCGTGGTTGCAGCTGATTTTTCTGTCCATAATTTTGATTTAACTCCATCAAAAATCATATTAATCCATTTTGCCTCATCTTGGCTGTCTGAAACAATTTTCATATTTGAGTTAGCCCTATTCCCACCCCCAAAAATTTAAAATTCCCCAGTTTTGCTTTGATTTTGCCGTAAGCGGTATAAATCAATTTGTCCTCTCAATTTCTATAAATGAATGATGACAATTTATGAATTTCTAGTTTTGACCATCCCTTACTTTTAAATTTTGAATGGTAACTCATCTCCCTACCCATCCCTAATTTAAAAAATAGTTTTGCGTTCATATACTTTGTAATTTTGCTCCTGTTTCATCAATAAATATATATTAATGATTTCTCGTGTTACTCCAGATGTGGAAACTGTAGTTGTAATTTGAATTTTGGATTTATACTGAAGTGTCACCATTTCTATGCTCACCATTTAAACTACGAACTATTCCAGTTCCACGTGAAATGAAACCCATCTGCAGTTTGAGTTGACTGCGGGTCTAGTTATCCCGTGTTTCAACAAAAATGGAAATGCTACACTTGACTTCTAATGTCGATGTGTTTGAGCAGGTGTAAAAAGGCTCTTGATGGTCAGGAATTATCACAACTGAAAAGTTCAGGAAGAAAATTCTAAGAAATTGGACAAGATTCTCTTCATGCTTCATCAGGAAAAATTGTCCAAGCATCTGCAAAGGAGCACATATCACGTAGCACAGGGCTACCTCCACCAGCTGAGACTCTTGATCAACTGGACGTCCTTCTTCAGACTCCAACACTCGTAAGTTAATTGATTTGAAAAACAGATCCTAAGGTATGAGATACCATCATACCACAATTTACTCTAAATCACTTCCAGATCTGTATTGTGCACGGTGAACTCGAAACCTATTTCTTCCGTGTATTGATTGACAGATTAAATAGATCAGTGTATTTAATTGTTTTTGATAGTTTCAAAATGTACTGCTTTGATTCATGTCATTTAAAATATATGACACTTCACAATAAATAAAATTATTTTTATCTTTATATCACTCTCTGTTACTTGGTTTCATTCAGAATAGAAATTTAGTCTTTCACATACAGTCAATGTAGTAATGACATTCATTTATGATAACATGTAGTGCCGCGAATTTTAGTTTGAATTTTCTGTCTTTTTGAATGTTTTTAATTTCCTTATGAACTATGCCATACCTTCACTATTTACTGCTACTTTCAGTAATATTTTAATGGATAACTTTTCAGAAGATGTAAATATTTTAGAAACCAACTCAATCATGTTTTTTATTTTCAGCTTGATGCTCTGAAGGAACTTCAAGGCAGGTCATCCAGTGACACAGTTCGCCGCATTATTCGAAGGCTTATGTCAAAAAAAACTGGCGCTATCCTTCAGCTGGACAGGACTAGGGCCTTCCAGAAAGCCTACAAAAATCAGCTTCAGAGATCATCAAGCTGGGAAATTATGTTATGGTTTGACTATAGTTCATTTGTGTCATCTTCCAAAGATTTAATTTTAAGAAATTTGCATTGAAACTGATCTAAATGTCCCTAAATTCCTTCAATACTGTATTTAAGACTTTCTACGATACCAATTTTTTGAGCATGAAAAGCAAAATAAATTTCCATTACCTCCCCTCATTTCAAAAAGAGCTAGAGGAGATTTTATCTGATAATGTTAATTTTACCATTTCTTCAAAATCATTCCCCAAGGGGACTTGAGCTTTCAATTTTTCTGCGAGGTCTCCAGGACTACAAGGTTCCTGGGTTCTCCGACTGGACCCAGTACTGCGAGCCTATGCCTATGCAAAAAACTGCATCTTGCAGTATAATAGGTGTTAACTTGCAGTTGGATTGTTCTCTTTCAGTTAGGTAGGCTTTTTAGGTTTCTTCACTGTGTCACGTACATTACATCTTTGAAGTGTAGCTTCTTTACAAGCCCCTGGCTTAGGATACGTTTCTATCTTGGTTCCGTTTAGATAATTATGCCTTGCTCCTTCAAGAACCCAACTTTATTATTTTCTCAGTTTAAGCCTCCCTAGCCACATCAAAGGCGATCTCAAGAGAAGGAATAATGAAGACCATCTAGCATGGAAAAGTATAAGGGGATTCTATGCACGAGATGTGCCCCGCACAGAACATCCTTGAATGTCAACATGTATGTGTTACCAAACAGGATACCAAGCGCATTGAAACAGCAAGTTAAGAAGGAAGTACAAACAAGAAAAAAGTTCAAGAAGAAAGTAGACGGGGCTGAATGAAATATAGCAATGATTTTTATGTTCATTTAGCCTGTCCGAAGTCTTACAAAATCTCAATTTCAATTTCAACAGATGCCTGGAAATTCTGCTACCCTCCTCTGGCTTTCAAGGACTTCACCGCTACAGTAGCGACAGTTCTGAAATCGATTCCCGACTGGGATGGTGGCTGCTCACGTTCCGCTGCATTGGCTTGCATAACGTGAGTTTTGATGTTCTCCACTAGAATAGAAAATATCGTGACTACTTATCGACCTTGAAACGTCAAAAGGAAAGTAAAACTAGATTTCACTATTTATCAAAATGAGACGGAACGTATGTATGTATTTTCTAGTGATGGTAAAGCTCACAGAAATTTAGGATTCTAAATTGCAACCTTTTTTTAGTGCAGGAAATGCGCAGAACGCTGCAGAAGCATCAGCTGGATCTTCAACTGACATTATGATAAGCTGCGCGCAGAACGCAGCAGAAGCATCTGCTGGACCTTCAACTGAAACCTTCAACAAGCTGCCCGTTTGATAATTCGGCTTCATCTCCCCTCTTCTAA
>JACJUY010001543.1:83490-105131 GCA_014220935.1 Platorchestia sp. MABIK | reverse complement strand
ACGAAATTCATTTTTTCACAGGATGTACCTGACCTCTTACACTTCCTATAGCAGCAATAATCCCTATTTCTCAAATTTTCTCAAAATCCTGGATTCCTATGGGGGACGCTTGCCTTAGGTTCTGATTGTTATGAAGCCATGTATTTGAAATATTTTTTCAACTAAAAATACCAGAACATTGGGAACTATCAAATAAATCTGAAATTAGTGTTCGTGAAGCTACTGAACGTCCAAGAAAAAGAAAAATCAAACAATCAATTAATGAGAACTTTTCCTTCTGACGTCTACCTTCATAAAATTACAGTGCATCATAGTGAAAGTGGAAAATTTCTAGAGATCTTATAACCTCATTCGCAAAACGACCCAGCTAAGAGCCCACGAATCTTTCTTTTAAAACAAATGACATGATTGAAAAAATTGAAATTACTCCCCGACAGTTATTAGTCGGGAGGCACTCATTAATTTATTAAGAGTCTGTTTAATTGTATTTTAAACGAATCTATAAGGTGTCTCATTTAAAAGAGTACCCATTTGCGAACACGTATGGCTGGACTACCGTTTAGAATAGCAACACGTGAGGAGACACAGAATGTCAAATATTTTGTGCTACAGTGCGCATCAAACATGAGTGACAATTTTGAATAGTACAAAATCTGGTGAACTAAACAAAAAAATAACATCACCAACGTTTTTCCAGCTCTCCACATACATAGGGAGGTTTTATTATTCCGTAGATATGATACCGGATGCGTGGAATATGTTGCTGTCTTTGTGTTATTTAATTAATACGACTCGACTTTAAAAATGGCTGCTTCTGCACACCAGAAGTTCAGCTTCAGGAATGATTCTCCTTGCTCTGCCGAAGAATCCAAGTTCATCATTCTGAAGTACGGAGAAGTCAAGTACACTGCAGCAGTGAAGAGGGATTTTGGAACAAAGTTCTACCCGAAAAATCCTTGTAAACTTCCAAACCAAAAGGCGACAACGAGTCATCGACAGGTTCCTCGCGGCATTTCTGATGACTCGTTGAAATGCCTTTTGATTTAGAACCTTACCTATGTAATTTTGAGCGTATGTAATTCATATTGCAGTTGTTAGAAATAAACAGTTGTCATAAGTATGACGGGATAACATTCCATACTGATGAATATGCTTGTACCCATTGTCATCAAATGTCTTTAGATTTAGGCTAATGTTGCCATTGGAATTAGATGACACGCCATGTAATTTATTTCAGAGTCAAATTATAAATCCCTCTGAGACGGCTCAAAATGCAGATCAGTTTAAGTCGCGCAAACGAGGTGACAGGGAAATATGCTTAAGTCACGGAGATAAACGTGTAAAAGCTCTCTCAAATGTTCTTCATGTGACCCAAGTAAGAATTTGTGGAGTTCAAATGCCGATGGCTACAACATTAGGTGCTACGAAAAACCTAGTCATCTACCGAAAAAAAAAACAGGAAAACAACATTGTAAAAGAAAGTACACTCACAAAAGCTACCAATTCTCGCTTGTCGAGAAACTTTCATGGGAAAACTTAAAGTGAGGATTACTGCTGAATTGATGTTTTTAAATGGCAAGGTTGAAAGAAAAAGTTAGTTTTGCTCTTTTGGATTTCTTATTGTTTCACTAATCTAATTCAACACCAACATCATTTTTAGGAAATAACTTATAGCACATTGGCTTTGCTGATTGGAATCAGGAAAAACAACATTTTATTCAAATCAGCTGTTATGAGGGTTCCACTCTAAGTACTCCATTGTTACACCTAAATAAGAGGCCTCTCTAAACGAGAAGGTAAACTCTCAGCGTCGAAACTTATTGAGTACGTTCTACTCTAATGGGTACTCTACTCTAATACGTTCTACGCTAATAATTGAGAAATAATAATACATGCAGAGAATGTGTTGTTAATATTTCTGGCTTCAGTACCAGTGGGACTCTACTTTAGAAATAAGTTTTCATTTGAGTTACACATACTAAAGTTAACGATACCATCTCTCACTGCACACTCCCATATAGGGAACCGATGACTGTCAAAATGCCAACATATACCTAATTAATCAGTTGGCATACGCCATCAGATTTCTCAGACATTCTCCTTCCTCCAAACTGAAAGAAAAATAATGTGGAAACTATCTCAAACTACAATTTGCAAACAAAATTTTGCAGGTAAAAACGACAGCTCACAAAGTATTAGAATGAGATCCTATGTATACTTTAAGAATTGTTTGGAAGTCTTTAGAGAAAGATGTACAACCAGGTAAATCAAGTCTGGTTACTTTTGAGATTGTGATTAAGAGAATGGTTGAAGTTAGAATGTATGTATAACGTACATAGCAAGACTCAAGTAAAATGTAAACGAAGCCTTAGCCTAACAAGGATAAATATCACGAGCATTTTCTGCAACAGGAATCACTCGTTTTTTTAACTAGTAGTTTCTGTACGTTCACTTCTAGATTATCTGATAGAGTTAACCATCCATAATATACGAGCCGCGTTCCACAACCCGAAATGTGCGTAATGTCCGACAATCACTTTTTTTGACAGCGAAGTGCCTGCCGAGGCGAAGGTCCCTGACAAAAAGTGGCATGCTAGGAGGGGTGTCGTAGTTCAGAATTGGTAGACTTCTTTGTAGACCTTCCGTCTTTCATGCGAGCCGTGGTAGATGCAGGCGGCAAACAGCAGGGTGAACAACTGCACAAAATTCAGCCTTCGTTACATTGTGTGAGCTTAGAATATGTTGAACATAAATATATGTTTTGGACTTGAAATTTATTCATTATCTACCAACAAATGAAACTGGAATTTCAAGTTTAATCGCCGTCATCTTAAACAAATTTTTGTACTGGTGAGTTTTGACAACGAGCGGAGACAAATTTTCTAGTAAAATACGAAATTGATTCGGCTACTATTCACAAACTCAAAATAAATTTTTCTCCTTATAGCTGATATTGTGTATTGCACAGTATATCTGATACGCTGATGATTTCCTCCTCTCTAGGACAAACACTGCACAGTGTAAGGGATACTTAAATTAAAAACAACTAAGAATTAACGTATTTTATACGACATGCTAGGAACAAACAGACTGAAATTCATTGTCCACCACGATTTTTAAAGGCTGCATAATGTAGTACTATTGTGAAATTATATATTTAACTCATATGTCGTTGAACGTCTGTGCTTTCTTGCTTACTGTATAAGATCTTTCACTGGCAATGCATCCCCTAGCCGTACTGCTGGTGTGTAACGCTTGTGGATTGTTTTGAGTCTATAACGTCAAAGCAACCAGCATTGCAAGTTTCTTGTTTCTTCGAGTCTATTTTACTTTTCTGCCATTACTTCAGTAAGTTTTTCAGCAAGGTTAGCATACACTAAGAAATACAGCAATTTTTTTACCCTGTGTTAAAACAGAAATATGAGATAACACATAGGACAGGCACCCTTTCAAGTTAATATACGCGAGGCAGCAAGGAAGCTTAAGCACTGAAGCCGTTGATTTTATTCATTGGTGCTATGTCTTTAATTGGGTTTTACTCATCAATTATCGATGGAATAATGTAATACGCATTAGAACACTTCTCATAACTAGAGATACCGCACCCTGATGATGCAAATTGAGCTAGAATTGAATTCGTGTACCGCATTTCAAAACAGTCATTTGCAGCGCATGCAAGCAAATGATACTAGATCACGAGCCGAACAGAGTGAATTATCGAGGTATTCAAAAATTGAAAAATGATTCAACTCCTGATAAATAACACTGCAGATGTGGGGCTCTCGTCAGATCCAAAGAACTGAAATCATCCAAGTTTTGAGCCTGATTTTAATGAAAGAGCCTACACGGCAGAAGGGGCCGTGTCTCCTCTCTAACTTCGGCCCAAGAAACTTTCCCCTCTTGAGTTCGTTCTCGCGAGAAGATTTGACACTAGACTTGTCAAACTAGAAGAAAAGTCTTACTGGGAGAGTTATGAAACATTTCTTCATCATGTCGTTGAATGATCCAAGTGTTCGTACTTAATATCTACCGTGTGAGACTTCTTATTCATTTTCTGGAAATCATGTTGAAATATCTCAATATTTATCATTATAATAACTGACACAGTGGATGCTCGTTACAATACGTTTTAGGTCACTACAGAGGTGCAATAAAATTACAGGAGCATTCAACTTATTTCCGCGCGTCTTTACGCTGCTGATCTCAACTTCTGGGTAGCCTATCCCATCAAGAATCAAGATTAAGGCAAACCATCGTCAATCAGCATCATAAGGAATGTTGCTGGTAGGGCTAAATCTGTGCAAAAATCGACTTGACAGCAGAGACCAACTGCTGCGCAAACTAGCTGGGTGACGTTCCGCAGTTTCATGCAACCACACGGCCGCTCAGCCGGCATTTAACTCTTAACTGCCTAAATTTTTTTACTCATATTCCCAATTTCACAGCCACTATTATTAGACTGACGCTGAAATCAGCTTATCACCAATATCAGAAGGGCAACGGAACTGATGTCCGGCAGAAAGCTTCAAAAAAAACATCAGGGCACAAATTTGACACGAAATAAATTGTGTTTAGCGCTTTAGTGAGTGTGCCATATTTGGCACGTTGGCCAGTCAATGGCTAAGATGCTGATGTGATCTGCTCGCACGAAGGCGTTTCTGCGCTGAGGTGCGGTCGGCGGGGCGTACAACAATTAACTAAGAAGTTGCCGGGAGATTTTTGAGCGACCAGAGGTCTAGCCTAGTCAAGTCATGAGTATAGAGGGAAGTGCACCTGGCATAGAGAAAAGGTTATTTTCAATCTGATTTGCTTGCGGTAAATTACGCGTACTGATGCAATGGAAAAGTAAAATCTGGAAATTTACAGGGGCACAGCGCCAAAAATTTGAGAACAGAAATCAGAGAGATGTATCAATATTTCCTATAGCTGCAAGTTTCCTGAAAATCAAGCATCAGTTTTAGAGGCGAGGCACACTAAGTAGGCAAAAGGAAAGTTGCTTGGCTTAGGAATTTATAATTAAGCTATTGGATCGCCCTAAAATCAAATAACAGCTTTCATTCTACCTGGAATTGATCATCCAAGATTGTGGATCCTCTTTAGCTTTATTTTTGGCCACAATTGAATAAACCTTTCCTCCAAAGCAGCCAATGATAAAGGAAGATGCAAGTGGGCACACAGGTTCCCATAAAGTACATCCCACATGTTTTCAATAGAGTTCAAATTGGAAGACTGGAAAATCAAGCATCAGTTTTAGAGGCGAGGCACACTAAGTAGGCAAAAGGAAAGTTGCATGGCTTAGGAATTTATAATTAAGCTATTGGATCGCCCTAAAATCAAATAACAGCTTTCATTCTACCTCGAATTGATCATCCAATATTGAAGATCCTCTTTAGCTTTATTTTTGGCCACAATTGAATAAACCTTTCCTCCAAAGCAGCCAATGATAAAGAAAGATGCAAGTGGGCACACAGGTTCCCATAAAGTACATCCCACATGTTTTCAATAGAGTTCAAATTGGAAGACTGGGGAGGCCAGTTCATGCTCTCAAATGTTATCTCATTTGCAATGAACTGTTTTTGAACATTTTCAGCCCTGTGGATCTTGTTGTCACCAGAAAATGAAACTTAATGAAAGGATGAACGCGGTCAGTAAGTACTTGTGAATAGCCCTAAGGGTTTATTTTGCTACTGCAAAGAGGTACAAATTTATGACCCTACCAGCAAACATGGGCTCATAGCTTTGCACTGCCTTCCGATGCCTGAAATATTGGAACGAAACTATAGATCCATAGCTTTAGATGCAGGTTGCCACACCCTAAAACATCCATCGTTCTGAAATAAGGTTCACTTGGACCCACCGCACTATATTATTCTCTTCCAATCCCCATTAGTCCAATCTTGGAGTTCTCAAGCAATTAGCAAATGTTTATGCACGATTTGATGCTAACACCAATGGCTTCCTGAGGATTTGCACTCGCTTAAATTCATTTTCTTTAACTCTCAACACACAGCCCACTGGAAAAATTGATTTTCGATCTCCACTACCTCGTTATTTTTCTGTCGTGTTGATGAACACCCATTTCTCTTCATCGACATTTTCAAAGAGAGGTTATCTCTGTCATCTAGAAAGTTAAAGCCTCTTACAATTTACACGAGATGACCCGAGCTCGCCATCTTGTTTCCAGCTTGCTATTGTTCTCTGTACGTTTTGATATTTCGGACAATAACTTTACAGAGAGCCTGAATTCATTTTCCACTGAGATAAAACCCAATGATGTATCCTTCAATAAATGCTATCACGTTTTTTCCACGGGGGTCTTCAATTCTCCGACCTAAATGAAGATTTGAAATTCAATATGCACTCAGAACAAGTGTTTACTTCTTGATAACTACTTCTAGAGCGTTGTCAGGCACAGTTTTATTGAAACAACTGAATTAATAATGTAAAATACATAAAGCAGGTAAAAATGCACTGCGCGACCTTTTTTTGGCAGCTTAGTCTGAATACAAAGCGAATTTATCACGACCAAAACGTTGGCGAGATATTTTGCGACTTTGCAAAGTAAAACAAGCACAATTAAATTAAATTTGAGCAATTTAAAATAAACCGTAATACATCTTGTGAATACGATGTTGTTTTTTGAGAGAGAAATTATAATGAACATTAGATAATTCAATTACCTAACCACTGTCCTGAGCTGTCAACAAACAAAATGTTTTCAGCAGTCATTACTGCAATTCTCTTTATTTAGTACAATATTCAGATGGCTCTTTCGGTGTGCTCATTTTTTTCCGTTTATTCAATGTATTCTACAAGAATTAAATTCAGGAGCTCTAGTTCGTACATTCGACTGTAGTCGCATATGAGTCGTCTAGCAGTCTCAAAATTTCGTAGTCGCCCTGCTTTTCCGCTCGTTCACTTTAGCTTCTCTGTTTGTTCGTCATCTGATGCGAACAAACATTATCTTCATTATCTTAAGTCGTTCAACATCTTCGACCTCAATGTCGCATGTTGTGACTCTCCCTTCGGCCGTTGCGTTTCTTCATTTGGTTGAAGAAATTATCAGAACGTGCGCACGGCGTGACATTTCTGCGACAGTTCGTTCCTGTGCACTTAGTTTCGTCGACTACGGAATTGACACATATATTCCTCGGTGATGTTTGACTACCGATGTGGCTGGAGGCGTTTTGGACTCAGCTGCCGTTCTTGGTCTGCGCATTGTAGCAGTGCACGAGCTCGATCGTACGAGCAGGTGAATCACCCATATGAGAAGCGCCATAAATTTGCGTACGTTCGTATCAATTCAGTGAACTTCTTAGTGAATCCGTTCAGAAAATTGGGAGAGATAAATTTCTCGTAACACGTTGACTGCGAGGGGTTAAACTGAAGTTCAAAACTCAACTCATATTTAAAGTCAAAAGTTGTTAGAAATTTCATAAACACCAAACATTAACTGGGTCCATTAAGTACCATTAATTTTGAAAGATTAGTAAAATGTTTCAAACGATCCATTGGTGGATAGTTTCGCAACCAACGTATTAATGTTTCGCGGTTTTGCGCTTCTATTTGTGGCCTCGCACTTCTAAGGCAATAGTTTCTTCAGATTTTGCCTACAAATTCGCACATATTTGGGGCTTATCATTGAAATATCACTGCCCGTTTTCTCCCAGCTAGCGGCGACAGTGATATCCCTGAGAACTAGTGCAGCGCTGTTTGAGAGGTTGAACTCCACCTCTCAACCACAGGCCAATAGTTGGGGAAACACAGCGTGATTTAATCTTTGCATTTTATTTCTACCAGTATTGTAATTGAAAACGTTGACATCAACTGTTTGATCGCTGCTATTGTTAACACGATATCTGTTTTCGTTAGTAGCTCTCTCCATTTATTTAGATAATTTTATTTAGCCCTCCTAATCTCACCAAAGGTCTTCCAAAGATAGTATGAAGAAGGCACCATTTAATGTTAAATTTAAAGAACGGAGAATCATGAACAAGGTGCATTCCCACACAAGAATCCAGGGGCATAGAAACGGTGAGTCGAGAAAAAAGTTTAGGAAAGATGATTAAAGTTGAGGATAAGAGTCAGTAGTTCCAAAGAAAAGAACAGCAGTGCATCGAAAACTGATGATACGTAACAAAAGAGCTTATTTGTTTTGTACAATGTAGATGGCTATTTAAACTTAGCTCGTGACTTCAGATCTTCCCTGCGGAAGCGCTCATTCCCATTGACACAATAGTTGGATTCCCCAGAAAGCTGTTAATTTAATCAACAGTTCGTCTTCTCAGTATTTAATACTAACTAAATTTAATACAAAACATAGGCAAAAATGTTGGTGATAATACCACGACTAATCGAATTCACCTTTTAAACTACAAGGAGTAAGTTCAAGATAATAATAACTCGTTGTGTTTAGCGCTAAATTTTTATACCGATGTTCTCAACTGTATAAATGATTTTAAAATTAATTGGTTATTGGAACACTTAGCGGTAAATATGTTGAGATACACAGCTGATTTATTAGTACAAATCCTCTCAGATTTTATTAATCATTCCGTCTATTTGGGTACCTTCCTAGACTGTCTAAAAATTACCGGACTAACCCCTATTTTCGCACCCTGGTATAAAATCTACGTCAGCAATTAAAGTGCAGTTTCATTACCGTATGTCGTAAAATATTGGAAAATTGTTTTAAAAGTGTGATTTTGCTTCGAATATGAACCATTTCTGTATAAGTTGTTTGGCTCTCTATCGATAAAATCTACACACAACGCAAGTCATTCCGCATCATCTGCAATACCATCACTTTAACATCAACGAAGAGAGCATCGTTTTTTCTTGATTGTCAACTTTCGCCAAATATTTGACAATGTTTCGGCTCCACTGCCTCTGCATTGGAAGAGCTGCTCGTAGTTGGTTCAAATCATACTTCACGGCACGAAAATAAAAAATTATTGTAATAGTTAAATCCCACTCGAATTTTCTCAATATTAGAAGGTCCCACAAGGATCGGCCTCGAGACCTACTCTATTTTTGCCACTCATTAACGATATTCCTGATTGCATAACAGTTCATTCTTTAAATTCATGTATTTTAATAATATAATAGTACTTTCTCTTTAGCTAGTCCTTGTGTAAACTACGATACAATGGCGAACAGAAGAAATGGCGAGCTTAAAAAGTTTCGATGAGGCCCAAGCCGAAATTAACCAATGCAAATGAAATTAAACATATCGTGTTCTCGAAAAAATGAAATGCATCACTTCGCTCCATCATAATCGCTGATTTCCAGATTGAGGAAATCATGTTCAACAAATTTCCTTGAAATTATCATTGATGAGAATTTGAATTTATCTCAATAGACTGGAAAAATGCAGTATCAGAAGAAGCTGAACAAATACTGTATAGAACATTAGTCCGTCAATTTATACATTACGGAACTGAGTCATGCCGTACGACTGAACAAAAATACAACTTAAGACTTTTTCCGTGGCGCAGAGAAGCCCTTAGAGTAATCAGAAGCTTGGAACACAATGCTTATCCGTATTATTCATTCAATTACCAAAAGAAATAACTAAGCTCTGAGAATTTAAGGATACAGTTGTAACAGAATACAGAAGTTTCATGCGTGACAATATGATTGAAGAAAGCGATCGATTAGTATTTTCCTAAACTGGCCATCAGTTTCATTTCACGAGAAACGAAAGAAAATTCATACTTCCGAGCTAAATAAATTCCAATCACAATACGGTTTTCACGTCAGTGCATGGAGTCGAGGCTTAAAAAATTCGGAAACAACCATAGCAAAGCATTTAAAAACACTCTTAATTATGATTTCTACTACCCATGTTTTGTCCAGTAGGTTTATAGAACAATCTTACTGTACACCTCGTAGATACTTTCTTTAGGGACAGAAAAACTGCAATATTACTTTTACTCAGCTTTGTTGCATTTTTGCTGCAAATTGATATCTCTGCAGTTTACCTTCTTGATCGAACGAAACAGCATTGCTTCCTGCGTGCTTATACTTACGAGAAACTTATACCTCATTTTTCCATTATAATTAATTAAGAGCTCGTAATGTACGTAGCAAACATAAATAAGAACTAGTAGTCTAGTAGTTAATGAAATCTAGTAGTTAATGAAATAGCTGACATATTTCTATTTGATAGCTCGGAAGTATTACACTTCCACTTAGATTTCATTACATGAAATCAAACCGAAATTTATTCTTGAAAATGCAGTTCTTGCAAGCAGCATTAAATAATGTGGTAAATTAAATTTATACGTTATCTTCTCGCGCTGAGGAACTATCCGTTTAAGCTAAAGTAAGTTTAATTTGTTTTTGCGTGTGAAGACTAAACCGACGGCATCATACCCAATGGGATGCCAACACTTCATATGGGTGAAGTGTTGGCAGCCTACAGGGTGCAATGCCATAGGGTGCAATACTATGAGTAGGCCATTTCCAGGCGCACTATATAGAAATCGTGATGTTACATTAGTGGTCAGGGATTTCGAGTTATTTGGGATGAATCCAAGGGGTAATTTACTTGGCTTCAAGCTATCAATGATTTTTCGCAGAACATCGCTAACTAGGATTTGGAAAATTTTAACAGGCGTTCAGTGTTATTTCTCTCTTGTAAGCTTTTACATCATTCTCCAGTGACCTATTAATTCTATCTAATATGGCACAAAACGGAAGCAGAGCCGAGCTCTTTTGGGCCTCACGTCAAACCTAGCCATCAAATTAAATAATTTTAACAAAGGAATTATTGTATTCACTCAGCCTTTTTTCCTACATGAGCCTGGTTGATGTCTGCCGTAATTACTGCTGCATGAGAGTTTCAAAAGCTCAGGCTATTTCACTCAATTTCTTTATCATTTTGACCTTATATAACATGAGATAGTCAAAAGTCGTTAGTTGCATGAAAGTGTGGCTCAGTTCAACAAGCAAATGAATAGAAGTTCAAAATTCGATATTATAACTATTAAAACTACAATTTATTCCGTCCAAACCGTGGACAGCTCGGCGCGACAGCTATGTTCTCATTTAATCATAAATAAATAAATAAATGCACAGTCTGTGAGACCAAAAATTTATCTAAGAATCTTACTTAACTTACATTATAGGTATATATAATTAGATGGATTTTAGGAGATATTTTAGGATTTTGGGAGATAATTTTTGATGGCTCACGTGCAATTTCACTCAAGCTCTGATGAAAATAAACAGAGCGACCTATTGACCACCCTTGGACTCTAATCAAGATTTCTGCAACCTTCGGACCACTAGTGTGATGTTAATGCTGTGTGCACATTGCACATCTAGCTCTATTCCCGGAGATATCGGAGGCATTGCTGCAGATCAGAAGCCGTGATGTCACATGTCACAACTACTGCACGTCATTAAAAGGGCCCGTTTCGAGCTCTTTTCCATTCGCAACATTTGAAACGAAATCAATCCAAATTCGCGCAAACCATGACCGAGAAATCTATTTTTTAATTGTAGACACAAAAACAACACTTCAATTTATTCAAATCAATGAACGCCTTCATTGAAGAGTGCTGAAACACTGCTGCTTAAAAATTTCCTCTTGAATGTTACTCATGCCAGTACTATGTACAGTTGACGAGGTATACCTTCTAGTTGCCATGCAGCTTGCTCGCTTGCGATACGAATATAGTAAATATTTTAACCTCTGAATTACATGTGATTCAGCTGAGAGGAAAAGTGAGAGATGAATTCATCGTAAGGGTAAGCACGCCTCATAAACAATGCTGCCTCACTTGATCAAGAATGTTAACTGTTACTGTTCAACGTGTTCTCTAACTGTTATGTCCATGTAGAAAGCATCCACAAGATGTATAAGACGTTCTGCTTATCATTAGAGCCCGGATTTCAAGCATTGTTATATTAATGCTGTAACGACTATAAATGCAAATAATAGATTGCATTTATCGCAAAAATGCTATTTCACCATGAACGCTATTTTGACCAGGCACAAAGGGAAAAAGTAGTCATTATGCCATAAATGACTATAAAACCTGCACAAAGTAGTAGTAGACGAAAACGAGCATAATTTATTACAATGGAAATATGTCGAGTTGTTAAAAATGGCCTCAATTTATGCTGATCCTTTGCATTTTGTGTCCGATACGTTTTCTCTTTCGTTATCTTGTCATTGGAATTCGCTAATCCGGTTTGTGAAAAATGTTATCCGTTTTTTTATAGCTGCACATGAAAGAAGATTGCTGAATTGTAACCAAAGTTTACGTGATATTTTGCTACAAATAAGAACTATCTAGCTAGAAAGGAAAACTATTTTGTTATAATACCTGCAATATTAACTTTTTTAGTGTTATTTTGACCATATTTTTTGAGCCATTTTGACCCCTCTTTTTAGGACTAGAAATCCGGTCTCTACTTATCATGCACTACATAACACGGTTCGGAGAGACTAGGGAGTATCTCGCAAACCTAAAATTCTTCCACTACCGATCACTTATCGTCAGACTTATATACTACGCTCAGAGTAATGTGTACGTAGTATCCGTACTAGGCAAACGTAGGCTTTTTAAAAAAGACGGAGCTTTTGCCACAAAATCTTCAATGCTGTACTTGCAACTTAGCGATTGCTTATCCCCTTCGCAGTACTTCCCATTGTACACCTTTTCTCGTTTTTTAACCACACGTCAGAACCATATAGCAACAGTTTGCACAATCATATAACACAAAATAAAAACTAATAACAGCTGCTCAAAATATAACAACATCCAGTACAAATCCAGTGACGATGCTGTAAAATTGATAACAGATGCAAAATGTGGAGACATAGACAAATAAACATAACGTTGCTTCAAATTGTATAACACTCTCAGAATGTTGAAACAGACGTTCATTTTTTTTAACAAATAATCAAATCTTGTAACATTGCTTCATATAGCCAGTATCGCAGGTTCAAAATAATGTAACAGATGCACAAAATAGTGCATTATGACGAAAAGTCATAAGTTGTTACAACATCTTTTAAACTCTTATTGACCAGAGAAATAATTTTCCCGCACTTCCTAATTTAATAAAAATCGAAAATAATGGGTCCACCTCAAAATCCCAAATGTCAAAATCCCAAATGTCAAAATCCCGAGAGTCAAAATCCCGAATATCTAATTCCCGACCATATTTGGCAGTGGAAGCGTCGACTCGAATTGGTGGCGTGTGTTACGAATTGGTGGTGTGTGATACGAATTGATGGCGTGTGTGACGAATTGGTGGCGTGTGTTACGAATTGGTGGTGTGTGTTACGAATTGATGGCGTGTGTTACGAATTGATGGTGTGTGTTACGAATTGGTGGTGTGTGTTACGAATTGATGGCGTGTGTTACGAATTGGTGTAGTGAAGAATTGAGAATAATTGATGAAAACTTTCCGTGACAGCTAGTATTTAAATTTGGTATAAGATGTTTTTAACTGAACAGGACTTCCGAAATTTTGATTTTCGTGATTTAGATATTCCGGATTTTGACATTCGTGATTTTGACTTTCGGGATTGTGAATGCCACCCGACAATAATATGGGGCTAGGTTCCATTACTTACTCTGACTCGGCCGGTTCACGTGTGACATGCATTACTGTTCATGAACTGGGAGTGAAGCGTATCACCGCTTATTCCATTGTTAGGTCCTACCAACAACAATAATCTGTTTTTGCCGGAGCAAGATTTGTGATCGCAAGAAGATGAAAGATATTGAGAGCCTGGATTTACTTGTGATGTTGATTGAAGCTACTCCAACCATCACCGTCAAGGATCTCAATAGAACTCTTCGTGCCCCTTTCGACCGCAAGCCCTACGTCTCATATGCCACAGTTGCACCGTCTGAATGGCATCGCGGAAACATTCACTGTGCCGGCACGTGCAGAGCAGAAAAGTTGCCGCGTCAGCACCGGGAGGAGGTTCTCTGGCATGTCATTGACACGCGCGTGTCGTTTGTCGCTCCAGCCATTGCGGCAGACAACTACATCCATGCCAACAGCTACTTGATCAAGAGCCTTAATCAACAAGATATTTTCTTTTTTGCATGGTTTCAAGATCTCACATATGATAATCATTCTTTATTGTAATTACCAATAATTTTGTATGCAGAGTTTCAATATGCATTTTGTACTACGCTAAAAGGCTACTTTACTGTTTATTTTGCGTATAAATAATTGTGTCAGAAATTGTTAATTTGTTACAATAATACATGGGCAAGTTCCTATTTTTTGTATAATTGTTACCCTTTTGAACGTTTTCACGATATACCTACTCTGTTACTACACATTGTTTCTATGTTCTGATGAATAGTTTCACTGTCATTCATTTTACTGGGTGTCGCTATAATTTGTCGTTGTAGCTATTTCTTGCGACACTGTCTCTATATATCTATTCCCTGTTATATTCAATGGTTCATCGTTGTAAAATTTGCAGTTCGTCGGTACATTTTGAAAAAATGGGGTTATAAAACGAGAAAAGGTGTAAGGCAACGACGTTCCCATTGTTTCTTTCACAGGTCATATGATGAGGGCTGTAATTGCTATTGGATAACTTAGTGGCTATAGGAGTCGTGAAGATTAAGGCTACTGTTTACGTGATTACCGTTTTTGGGTGAGCTGTGAAAATTTGTAGGTGTGACGTTTTAAAAAATTTGGTGTCTTCAGATTACTGATGTATACATGGTGCATCCTAAGGTTGTTAGAACAACACACACGAAGTGTTTTTAAATCAAACTCTTCATACCTAGTGAATCATGAGCAGGTACAAAAATTAGCATACAAGAGAATAAGATAAGGTTACAATTTACAAAATATTTCTTGAAAGTACGATTAAAAATAATAACCACTACAATAGCAAAGTGCTAATTTCATTCTTTGTTTTCATTCATTTATTCAGTGTATTCTGATACAGAGTAAATATGAAGAGAAATATCAAACTTTGTGAAATCACCCTTAGTAAAATAATAAAATTGTTCATTTGAGGAACAACTTCGCAACGTTTTTATGATAATCATGCAATGATCTGTCGCGTACAATTACTGTTTACCAAAATCACGTTTGCAAGCATGCCCGTGAAGTATGGTTGTAGATCAGGGTAAGAAAAACTGTGAATTTGATTTTTATGACCATTAAACCGATGGAAATGACATGATGCATAAATGTGCGATAAAAAGCAGACGTTTCCATTCTTTGACACTCACACTCTATCGTCACTGAATGCGTGGCCTCCACTCGTTTTCTAAAATGGCTCGATGCTGTGCCCGACTTTTCTGGAATTTTTGCTTCACCCTAAAAACTCCTTGTAGTGAAATTTTTCAAATCTAGTGAGTAAGAGAGGCGCTCAAACATTTTTCAACTGACAATTACGAGGGACATGACTCATTGTCGTGGTGCCAAAATTTACTAGCATCTTTCCACAGTGTTGGTCTTTTCTGGTGCAAATTTTTCCGTAACCGTCTTAAAACTATCCCGCAGAGCTACTCGTTGACAGATGGCCCGTACTGCGCAGATTAGTCAATGCATTTGTTCCGACTTCTCTGATTTAAAACTAATTGGATGCCATAAAAGTCATTTCGCGTTGCTTTTTTGCGAAAGCTGATAAATGTCACGGTTAAACACACAGTTCCAAAGTTGGATCGATTTTGAACCGATCTCGTACACTCAGCACCAAGCCCTCTCGTCTTTCATACAACCACCTATATTGCATTAATGAACAATAACAGCGCTACGAGGGAAGACATCATCTGTTTAAAGCGTTTCCTTCAATACCTCAAAAAGAACCAACATCGCCATCTCCTTGAGAGATGTGTTTTTATCGGAACGATGAGGCATCCGTGCAATCTCTCAAAATCCTCCTAATGATTTTCCCTCTTTTTATTATACGAAGAACGTCGCTTGAGCCCGTCCAACGTTTTGACAGTCGGAGTCAGCTGAACACTTATCCTTTACCTTTCTTCCTCATCACCTCCACCCAGCCACCGTAAGAGAGTTCCACGTCATCAAGGGTTACCACTTCACTTCGAAGAATATATTTCTGTGTCTTTGTAATTTTAACCATGTACAGAATTATTCATTTCGTAGAAATAGAATGTAGGATTTAGTTTACTACTGATTATTTAGGATTGTGGCCATTTCTCCAATTAACCTATAATAACTGTCACAACGCGTTTGTTCCTAAACATATTAAAGGTACGGCTTGACGACTACCGAGCGCTAAGCACAGGGTTACGGCCGAGGCTGCTTGATGTAAGTACATTGCTGTTCCTTCCTAGATCATCGCTATCAGATGATCAATTCGTAATATTTCGAGGTAATTTATAGCAGTGAAAATCAATGACGAGTGACTCATCATGAAGGAGCTGAGGATGAAAAGACCAATCTCGCCTCGATTGTTTTGAACAAGCATTTCAATTAAAGATACGATCAGCCTCGCTGTTTTCATACCACCGACGCCCAAATACACTCGCAAGAAAAGTTCTCATGATTACTATCATGTCTAAACAAGCTTCTCTCTCACCAGCTTCGTGATGTTTACGTAGTTGTTAGCGTTAATCAATTTCAATATTGAAATGAGTGATTATCACCTTTTAATTGCCATCTTTCGTTAAGAAGAATGAGAACGAACAATGGAAAAGAAGGGATAAATTCCAGGATATTGTAATGAAAATGCACGGATTACTGATTATCCTGAAAATACTGCTTCATTGATGTGCTCGTTACGCTTACCAAAAGTAATCACTTAATCACCATGACCAAAATGAATCATTCTATCACACTACTTATTGAAAGTACTGCAGAATCAAATAACTATATTTTACCTGATTTGAGGCTGCCGTTAGCGGATATCAAAATTCTCCCAAATAATTCTAAAAAGGGATAAATTCGGGTGGTTTAAAATATGGACCTTACCAAATACGTATGACGTAGCAGTAGTACAAAAAAACTTAAGTAGTGGGCCATTACTGGCACGAGGCACGCACCATACGACGCAAGGCACGCAAAACCAGCATGCACAACACTCACAGCACCGGATACGTGAGAAATGCAAGATGGGCGGCACCAGGCACGCAGCACCTGCAGGCAGCACCAGGCACGCAGCACATGCAGGCAGCAACAGGCCCGCAGTACCTGCAGGCAGCACCAGGCACGCAGTACCTGCAGGCAGCCCCAGGCACACAACACCTGCAAGAAGCACCAGGTACGCAGTACAAGCAGGCAGCACCAGCCACGCAGTACCTGCAGGCAGCACCAGGCACGCAGTAGCTGCAGGCAGCACCAGGCACGTAGTACCTGCAGGCAGCACCAGGCACGCAGTTCCTGCAGGCAGCCCCAGGCACACAACACCTGCAAGAAGCACCAGGTACGCAGTACATGCACGCAGCACCAGGCACGCAGGACCTGCAGGCAGCACCAGGCACGCGGTACCTGCAGGCAGCACCAGGCACGCAGTAGCTGCAGGCAGCACCAGGCACGCAGTACCTGCAGGCAGCACCAGGCACGCAGTGCCTGCAGGCAGCCCCAGGCACACAACACCTGCAAGAAGCGCCAGGTACTCAGTACCTGCAGGCAGCACCAGGCACGCAGTACCTGCAGGCAGCACCAGGCACGCAGTACCTGCAGGCAGCACCAGGCACGCAGTACCTGCAAGCAGCACCAAACACGCATTACCTGCAGGCAGCACCAGGCACGCAGTACCTGCTGGCAGCACCAGGCACGCAGTACCTGCAGTCAGCACCAGACACGCAGTGCTTGCAGGCAGCACCAGGCACGCAGCACCTGCAGGCAGCACCAGGCACGCAGTACCTGCAGGAAGCAGATGCAGAGCGCGATGCCGCTCACCCAGCCCGTCCGGAACTCCAGGTACCACGAGACGACCTCGGCGCAGCTGTGGCTGTACTGGTTGCCGGTCACCTGTGGGTGTGGAGGCACCTCGGTACTGTCTGGTGAGTTTCCTCTGATGTCTCACTGCCTGGTGCGTGTACTGTATGGTGTATTGCTACCTGTTGTGAGTACTGTCTGGTGTATTGCTGCCTGTTGTGAGTACTGTCTGGTGAGTTGCCTCTGATGTCTCACTGCCTGGTGCGTGTACTGTATGGTGTATTGCTACCTGTTGTGAGTACTGTCTGGTGTATTGCTGCCTGTTGTGTGTACTGTCAGGTGAGTTGCTGCTTGTTGTGTGTACTGTCCGGGGTATTGCTGCCTGTTGTGTGTATTGTCAGGTGATTTGCTCCTGATGTCTCGCTGCCTGGTGAGTGTACTGTCTGATGTATTGCTGCCTGTTGTGTGTACTGTTAGGTGAGTTGCTCCTGATGTGTCGCTGTCTGGTGAGTGTACTGTCTGGTGTATTGCTGCCTGTTGTGTGTACTGTCAGGTGAGTTGCTCCTGATGTCTCGCTGCCTGGTGAGTGTACTGTCTGGTGTATTGCTGCCTGTTGTGTGTACTGTCAGGTGAGTTGCTGCCTGTTGTGTGTACTGTCTGGTGTATTGCTTCCTGCTGTGTGTACTGTCCGGGGTATTGCTGCCTGTTGTGTGTACTGTCAGGGGATTTGCTCCTGAAGTCTCGCTGCCTGGTGAATGTACTGTCTGGTGTATTGCTGCCTGTTGTGTGTACTGTCAGGTGAGTTGCTGCCTGTTGTGTGTACTGTCTGGTGTATTGCTTCCTGCTGTGTGTTCTGTGCGGGGTATTGCTGCCTATTGTGTGTACTGTCAGGTGATTTGCCTTTGATGTCTCGCTGCCTGGTGAATGTACTGTCTGGGGTATTGCTGCCTGGTGAGTGTATTGTTTGGTGTATTGCTTCCTGCTGTGTGTACTGTCTGGGGTATTACTGCCTGTTGTGTGTACTGTCTGGGGTATTGCTGCCTGTTGTGTGTACTGTCTGGTGTATTGCTGCCAGTTGTGTGTACTGTCTGGTGTATTGCTTCCTGCTGTGTGTACTATCTGGTGTATTGCTTCCTGCTGTGTGTACTGTCTGGTGTATTGCTGCCTGTTGTGAGTACTATCTGGTGTATTGCTTCCTGCTGTGTGTTCTGTCTGGTGTATTGCTTCCTGCTGTGAGTACTGTCTGGTGTATTGCTGCCTGTTGTGAGTACTGTCTGGTGTATTGCTGCCTGTTGTGTGTACTGTCTGGTGTATTGCTGCCTGTTGTGTGTACTGTCTGGTGTGTTGCTGCCTGTTTTGTGTACTGTCTGGTGTATTGCTTCCTGCTGTGTGTACTGTCTGGGGTATTGCTGCCTGTTGTGTGTACTGTCAGATGAGTTGCTCCTGATGTCTCGCTGCCTGGTGAGTGTACTGTCTGGGGTATTGCTGCCTGTTGTGTTTATTGTCAGGTGAGTTGCTGCCTTTTGTGTGTACTGTTTGGTGTATTGCTTCCTGCTGTGTGTACTGTCTGGGGTATTGCTGCCTGTTGTGTGTACTGTCAGGTGAGTTGCTCCTGATGTCTCGCTGCCGGTTGAGTGTACTGTCTGGTGTATTGCTGCCTGTTGTGTGTACTGTCAGGTGAGTTGCTGCCTGTTGTGTGTACTGTCTGGTGTATTGCTTCCTGCTGTGTGTACTGTCCGGGGTGCACCCACGTCAAAGTTGCTCCACTCTGTGTGCGTGTGTTGCAGCGGCCGTGTGCGTGTAGGGTGCGTCATGTGCACTTGTCCAGAGTTGATCTCATTGCCAGAAGTCGTTGTTGCGTCCAACTATGAGTTACCAGATGTCGCAAAGCAGTTGTTATGCGCTTGCAAGATAATAAAAAAAGAGGAATTTATCACTCAATATGTTTAAGAATGTGTCAAATGCAAAAAATCACTAATGTTTCATAGCAAGCAATAATGCTTTCAAAAGCGTCTTCTTGCAAATGTTTTTTTTAGATGTATTTGAATAGAAGTTAACTCAATAATAAAGGAATCGGAACATTTTTTACGCAAAATATCAATTGTTAAAATTCTATTCCTCCATCAATCTATAAAATACAACGTTTCGATGAAACTTCATCATCTTCGGGCTGAAAAATGAGGTAAATCATATTTTAATGTGGCCATATTGAAAAAAAAAAATGACAATCAATTGTTCAAGTGAGGTAGACCTAGTAAAACACAAAATTCACATTGAAAGACGACTACATTGGAGCGATATTTTTTACTGTAGAAATAGCAATAACCAGCAGACTAGCTTCTTCAGCCAAAAGATGATAGTTTCATCGAAAAGTTGCATTTGATTGATTGGCAGATGCGTAGAATTTTAACGATTGACATTTTACAGTGAAAAATGTTGAGCAAATTCTATTTATTTAAACAAATGAAGAACTGAAAATATTTGGTAGAGTTGAAGCGTCGAAAAAGCAATCGTCACTAAATTAATAATACACAATGAAAGCATGTATCACATATACAAATAAATATTACTACATGCAATTGTCCTTCATTTATAATGTATTTTTCATTACTTATGTGAGAAGTTTTGAAAATGACATTAAATATCATCCAAAATATTATAGTTGACACGTAGAGACAAAAAATAACTATCTTGGTAGAATGAAATTGTGTGGTCACGAGCATTAATATTCATTTAAAAACCATCTTATCGCCAGGGCAGCGGGAATAATATCGGTATTGATGAAGCATCACACTGGTATGTCATATATGACAGGGGATGGGGGACTATTTCCTGAGGGAAACTAAAAAGGTGAAACATGTGTGATGAAATTTATAACATTCATTACTTTAGTGCTAGCGTCAAGTTTTCTTGATCGCATCTTCAATGAAAGCATTGAGGTTACTTTACTTTCCACTTTGTGACCAAAATAGTACGACATTAAACAAGAGGGAAGTGACTAGTAAACATACTGATAAGAGCACAATAATACTTTGCACTTAATTTTTTATAAGTAAATTAATCGAATAATATTCAGTTTGCATCTTACAGAATGCTTCAGCACTTGAATACTTTAATTTAATTCATGTTATAAAGAACCTGTTAGAATACTTCTATTCACTTGATGTTAAAAAGAATGTGTTTATTGTTCGAATGAACTACATATTTATAATATAAACTAGATTTGCAATGCAAACAATACATCGAGACATACGAACGGTACATTATGACACGGTAGAATTGCAATAACTGTGCTCTTATTTGGATTAACTCATATAACATGTGTCGTTACAGACGGCTGAGACGTTTAAGTGTACAATGAAACATAGAGTATTTTAATCTATTATTAAATGATACTTCTATGGCAAAGCTATACCATAATAACTGTTTGTACTACAATTATGTCACGCAGCGACGTGTGGCAGCTGTAGAAGTGGGCGTGGTTTTTGGTGACGGTGACTAGCCATGCACGTACACAGACTCGCACACGCACACAGAGTGGAGCAACTTTAACGTGGGTGCGTCCGGGGTATTGCTGCCTGTTGTGTGTACTGTCAGGTGATTTGCTCTTGATGTCTCGCTGTATGGTGAGTGTACTGTCTGGTGTATTGCTGCCTGTTGCGTGTACTGTCAGGTGAGTTGCTCCTGATGTCTCGCTGCCTGGTGAGTGTACTGTCTGGTGTATTGCTGCCTGTTGTGTGTACTGTCAGGTGAGTTGCTGCCTGTTGTGTGTACTGTCTGGTGTATTGCTT
>JACJUY010001543.1:67380-82074 GCA_014220935.1 Platorchestia sp. MABIK | reverse complement strand
GTACTGCCTGGTGTATTCTACCTGGTGTGAGCACTATCTGGTGTTTTTCTGTGGGGTAAAATGTGTCGCAGCTTCGACTTGAGTTTTTTTTACATGTTGTTGCTCATTTTCTGTATACGTTCACATAGTTCACATTTTGGGTTTAAATATATGAAGGATGTTGTAGAGATCCACCTTGTTATCTAATGTAATTTTAGAACACAGTCCTCTACCCTTACTGTCATGGAATCAATCCATTTTTCTAGCGCGTTCATCTTCTTCTTTGATTCGGTATTGGAACACACCGTTCGAGCCTAATTTTGCACTTCCGGACTACCACTTCGTGATTCCCTTCTGGGGTTACAGTCGCGATAGATGTCTAAATTATTTTTATCTAAATGAAATAACAACGCGTATGGTCGTTTGGTTTGATGAAACAAACTTAGTTTTTTATCCCTCCGAAAGGCCAGACTTCTATGGCTGCGCAGTGCCCCTCAGCTATTCAGAACAGTTCATACTCTTGTGAAGTATTGCATTAAGTTTGCATGTTTTATGATTATTTTTCCATGGAGTAATAGTTTACTTACCATAGTGATGCATTTACAAATGCAATCGCTTAATTTTTCCATTTTCTCTCTACCCCCATCCCTGTTCAGTTCGAAACGTGGGGGATATCATTACACATGCCTATTTTTGTCTAGCAGCCTAACAATTAGTTGGCAATTGGTTATAAAGGAATGTTTGACCATTGTGTCAATTGTCGACAAAAATTTGTACAATTAGCCATACCGATTTTTCACTCATATCCGGTAGTTTCAGATCAAATATCTTAACTATTTGGTTGATTGTCTACTTGGTTAATTACGGTTCTTTTGAGTTATAGCTCTCAAACGTCCTTAATTTTTATGTCATAACCTACTTCGATTCAATCAAATTTTGTTCAAGTTCTTTCGCTGGTGTTGATTTAATTGTCACATTCTAAGAGTTTTTCTCATCCCTAATATCGCCTAGATGGATCTTGACTCTCCCGCCTTCTGCTACCCTGACAGACGTACTTTATCTGCCCTAAACTTCTTTAGAGTGGGGGTCTAAAATATGTAAAACTTTGAGTCATTTTGCGAAAGAACTTGATTCCGAGCTAGTATTAGTTTCAATTTCCGTGAATTAGGGCGCTGCACATTATTTCAGCTAGCCCAGACGATTTCTTTTTGCCCCAGGGACAGCCACATCTGCAGTGCGCTGTTGAGAAAAGAACAGCCAGACCTACGGAAGGATTAATGTACTAACTGAACCCTACAAAAAATGTTGAAACAGCACTGAAGTGAATTCCATAATATTATGAGGCTGACAGGAAACAATTCATATTGTTGAATTACTGTCAGTAGTATTCTATACAGGGGAGCTTATAACAGGTCTAACACCCTGAAGAATCAGTTTGAAGCTTCCTTAAGATAAAGTCACAGAAAATCGTCTGATAAGTTGTAGTTTAACATAATCATTGTAAAGTACAATCGTTAATGAAGGTGTCTAGGAAAGAATTTCGTACTCTGAGACTGAATTCTTCTGAAAGAAAGAAAGAAAGAAAAGAAAAACAGTTAATTTCAATACAGATGGTACAAAATTACCATCATTGGTTTTTAAAATATCTTAAAGTTAACACACTTAAATGATACACACACGAGTATTGTAATACCGCTGTCACTAGTCGAAAAATGATTGAGGGCAATGTACTCCTATACTTCCTTAAACTTCATTTGATGATACATGTAATGATAATTATAAGAGATAACAAAACTTCATGACTTTTGACAGTTTACATATACATGACATAAAACTTCGCAATTCTTGACGCCATGAAATACTATATGAATCGCTTGTTTCGGCCGATGTTCAAAAATGTTATTTCAAAGAAAGCGTGAAAAAAAATGTATATAAGCATGTGGAACACGAAGATTACAAGTTTTGTATTTCTACTTAAATCATTTTAACATAACGATCATTAGTTGATAAGCATTTTATTTAAATATAAATGGATGATCACACAAAAAATGTATAGTTTTTTACGTGAATGCTCTACAATAATAAAGAGATGACGAGTTCGGTAATGTTACAAGTTGAGAGTGAACAGAAAGAGACCACCATCTCTAGTTAAAAATGCCAGTTGTCGGTTTAATACGCACATGTGCATATATACATGTTAATACATACACATAAACGTGCACATACATACCTACGCACATACATACACCTAACACGTAAACATACACAAATACATTTCTATGCATCGAGGAAATCACAATACATACGCGTTCCTTAAAATGCTGTGCGATGTTCTGAAATATAGGATAATCAGCAAAGGAAATTCGTGACAACTTTCTCAGTATGTGTTGCTGCTTACAATTTCTAATGAAACATTGTTACGATGTTTTATTAAATATTGTATCGAAAAGATTATTGGTTCATAAGCGTCTGATTTATCGAATGTGGGTGATCGCGCAATATTTATATATACATATTTTTTATAAATGCTTTATAATAATGAAGTGAAATGAAGTATTACGTAGTGACACATTCACCCATCTACGCACGCATAGCGTTCTCACGTCCACATCTACACGAGTAAGCATGTGCGCAAATATCAGCGTAAACTAGTCAGTGTAAACTAGCATTCCAATCGAAAAACACCGAGAAAATACCTTATTTTACGGCCTGAATTTTATGAAATTTCCGTACTAGAAATAGTGGCACAAAACAGTCTATCTGAGTCAGAAACATGAAAACGATTGTTCTACAACGGTTCCCAAGTACAGAAATATTTCCAGAATATGTGAGGCTTAGGTGCGGTTGTTGTAATATACTCTAGAGCGTAGGAGATGATATGATAATTGCACCACACTATCCCAACAAGAGCATTTTTGGACGTGAGTAAGAAAGAAAACATGAATGTCCTATAAGGGTTTCATATTTGAAAGAAAATCACATTATTTTTGAGATATGGCGCAAAATGTCTGCAATTGATAAACATACTTAGGTACCACATTTTACATGTACAAGACATTTGAGCTTCGGATTGCTTTGCAATAGTAGAATGAAATGATGTGTTGGGTAGTGTTAGAAGTTGAGAATGAGAAAAAAGGCTGGTATTCATAGTTTATATACCAGTTGCTAGTCCAGTACACACAGGTGTTTGTGCACATATGCACACCCATATGCGCACAAACACCCATATACAAACACCCACACATATACAAATTAGCATGTTTGCAAATCCCAGCGTATAGACGATCAAATCATAATACCTACGCATACATTCCAAACTGTTGTGTGTTGTCTTGAATCACAAAAAAATGAGCAAGGAAGAGTATTCAGCAATGGAAATACCAGGCAAATGAGATTCGTCAATACGTGTTAAGTATGTTCTGTAACGAAGAATTATCGTTGAGACGCAAGATGGCGAATTATTTTGGCTTTAAATTCTCTCGGTCTTTGAGGGATTTTAATACTCAGGGGAAGTTTGTTCCACAGTAAGGCGCCTGATATTGACAGAGCCTTCTGCCCTATGTGAGATGAACGATAGTTGACTAAGACATTATTGTTTCTGTTTGGCTTTTGGTTGGTTACAGTGGGTGGATGGAAACGCACTATCTCAGCTTTGCTCTGAGGAAGGTACAACGAGGAGAATACGTATTGGGCCCTCTGCATGAGGAGCTTTTCTTGAATAGGAATCCAACCGAGTTTATTAAGGAGAGGGGTTACGTGATCACTTCTTTTGAAATTACCGTTGCATACCACCTTGGCTGCGAATTTTATGCTTTTTTGTAAATCCCTTAGAAGGTATTGAGGTAAGTCTCCAAATACTAGGCTGCAGTAGTCAATGTGCGATAACACCAGGGATTGAATGGCTAATAATCGGGATTTTTCGTCTAGCATACTCTTTATACGATGAAAAAACATTAAAGTTACGAAAATTTTGTTGCAAGTATTTTCAACGTGAGATTTGAAAGACATGTTTCTATTGAACCAGATACCGAGATTTTTAACTTTTTCTGATGCCATAATTTTATCATTTACAACTGTGAGAGTAAGATCTGAAGTTTTTTTAATTGCATCTTTGGATTCAAAAATGATGCATTGTGTTTCATTAGTATTTAATTTGAGACCGTTTCGGTCGTACAATGATTTCAGGCTAGTCAGAATAGTTTTGGCTTTAATTTGGGTCTGTGGTATGTCCGACACAGAACTTGTTATTGCAATTTGAACATCATCTGCATGCATTGCGGTCCGTGTGTTAGAAGGCATTGGAGGAATATCATTAGTGAAAATAGAGAACAGTAGCGGACCAAGAGTGGATCCTTGGGGAACACCAAAATTGTTTTGAATGAATGGGGACAATTTGTTTTCTATGCGGACTGCNATAGGCGTATTGATTTCGGTGGAGTAGATTTGACTCGTCCAGGTGAAATGATAGTTGATTTGTCACCACTCTCCAATATTTTGGACATGACAGGTAAAAAAGTGATGGGCCTGTAGTTTGATGCTGTATTCAGGTCACCACTTTTATAAAACGGTTTAATAATGGAGTGTTTCCATTGGTTTGGAAACGTGTTGGCTGCTATTGATGCATTAATTTTCAGACGAATCCATGGTGCTGTGACTGGGAAACTGTCTTTGATGTATTGAAGACTGATACCATCATGTCCAACTGCCTTTGAGTTTTTTAATGAGAAACAAATTCAGTATAAGATATTTCTTAACACTGGTAAATCGACAGGACGTGGTCTCCACCTGACATCAGCCCTCGAGGGTGTAGGGGGCGTGAATTTTCAATCGACGTTTCACCTGGATTGGTAAACACCTCACTGAAAACTTGAGCACCTGCTTTTGAAAAAAATGTGTTGAAATTCGTGGCTGTTGCCAATGGATTTTCAAAGTTATTTACACGATCTAAATTTTTATATTGGGCTACCTCACTAATGATTTCCCAAGTTCGTTTCGGGTTATTTTTAGCCGTTATAAGTCCCTGGTGGAAGTGACTTTGTTTTGCTTCAGTGATTTTCTTTCGAAGAATTTTGTCATGTTCTTTAAATCTCTTGTATAAGGTACTGTTTGATCTATTGTTTTTGTACTCTCGCAAGTCTGAAAGTAAGTAGAGAGTGAATCTTCATGGAATGTGTTCAAATTTACTCTGTTCTGAAAGGTTTATTAAATCGAATCAAGATATTAGTGCAAGGCATGAACAAGGGGCCAGAATCAGCTCTGATGGTTCTAGTATGGAGGCAGGGAAAAGTTTACTTTAAACCCCTTTTAAATTTTCGCAATAGTTTTAAGAAAAGTGTCTGCCATGCGATGTATTCTGAGAATACCACTTATTACTACTTACCACTCAAAATACCACTTGCTCCTTCTCGAATCTGAGTATCCAAATGAAACATTTTTTCAATGCTTTCTCCATTAAAACATGCCTTTGTTGAAGTAATTATGAATTTTTAATTACAAGGAGGTAAGCTATAAAATAAGCAATGTGGAAACCAAAGCGTACATTAAATGAAGAACTTATGTTTGGTGCCTTCTACATTAGTGCAGTCTGAGAATAATTACGTATCTTAAAAGATTAATTCTGATTAAATGTAGCTTTCTGCAGCTCTTCGGGGAGGCTTCAGAACAGATAAACCGGCAGCACTGGAGGTGCTGAATAAACCATGACTATTCCGTAATGGAAAGCGTCATTATGCTCTTACCAAACTTTTGTCATCATTTACAGAATAACTTCACATCTAATACATTAATCTGAGTCAAATTCTCAGAATTGGACATCATCTTTGACGGTATTTCAGCTATCTCTGGTAGAGCTTTTAACAATCTCTGACAGAACTTCAATAGTTTTGGAAGAACTTCAACAGTCTCTGGAAGAACATCAGCAGTCTCTTGTAGAACTTCAGCAGTCTCTTATCGAAATTCAGCCGTTATATCGGGGCTTCAGCAACCTCTGACCTTATCAGTCTGGTGGAATATTTCAGGCATTTCTAGCAGAATTTTGCTAGTTTCAACGGTAATTTATATCCATTACAAGCAAAAGCGTTAGCTATTTCTGGTGGAACTACTAAATATTTCTGGTCGAACGTTTAAACATTTCTGGGAGAACGCCTAGTTATATATCTCAGGCGGAACTTGTACAGGCTTTCAGTCATTCGAAACAATTTATGTCTCGGTAATTTTCATCAGTGAACCTTGAAGAACTGAAGATATGAGTACATAAAACTGGGAGCTATACAGAATGAGAATTGTTTTTGTTTTTCAGAATATTTCCTAATACCTTTGACAGCAGCGATAGAGTTTCAAGACGTATGATTTTGCAAATTAATTAGCTGACATTTACACTTCAATTGTGATTTAGTTTTGTTCGTCTTCTATTTTCGACCCATAAACCTCGATGATGCCGCTCCAATTTTTTCACCAAAAAAGTGAAAATGTGCCACTGATAATGTAGGTTCATATGAGACTAAAACTATATTTGAACAATTTTCAAAGAACTCAAAAAGGGCTGCGAAAATCAAGTCTCTGGAACTCTAATCCATTTAAGGCATCATTTGTTTACAGTTCACATCTGGAATAAAGCTAGCGTATTCAACCTGTTGGTAAACGATTTGAAATGAAATGCATTGAAAATATATTCGATCTGGGAAAAGCATTAACGTGGAATCAAGGTCAAATGTGAGAATAACCATGTTAACAGCAAGGAAAAGACACCATTCCTGTTTTCCAAATTGTGGACAGAGCGCTGCAAGTAAAAACATACAGCTTCTGCACCAGCAAGCTCGCTTACTTTTTGCTGCAAGTCAGCTCACTTGTCTAAAATCAACAACGTCACCTGACATTTCCGCCGTTCAGCTCACTTGTCTAGTGTCAGCACCTTCACTTGACACATTCACAGCTCAGCTTTGTAATCTAGTGTTAGTAACCTGGCCTAATTCGGTGATTTCGACGCAGCTCAACTCACCTGGTCGCGACAGGTGTTGGGCACCGGCATATGGATCTCGTCCCAGTCGCTGGCCGAATACCCTCCACAGCATCCGATCTACGGAAACAAATTACTTTTTTACGTTATAAACGTTCTCTGAAGTCGAAATTACTAAAACTGTTTTCCAGATAAGCTCCACCACTAATGGATCTTTCCAGATAAGCCCCTCCACCAATGCAACACATAAGTTCACTCATTTGTAACTTTCGAAATAATGCACCTATCGACTTCAAATTACTCGCAAACGAAAGATTAAAACATTCTTTCGTTTGAGAGTAATTTGAAGTCGATAGGTGCATTATTTCGAAACTTACCAGTGGGTGAACTTGTGTGTTGTGACGACGCGCGACTTGGATAGGTATTTCCATAAATTTTTGTTATTCATAGAAAACCGTTTTCGTACCGTCTACAATACGGAATGAAAGAATGTTTTAATCTTTCGTTTGAGAGTAATTTGAAGTCGATAGGTGCAATATTTCGAAAGTTACAAGTGAGTGAACTTATCTGTTGAATTAGTGGTGGGGCTGATCTGGAAAAGATCCCTGTTTTACACATTGCAAATTTATAGTTAATTGATGAAGAGGGCTTTGTAATAACGCGTGAATAAGAAGATAACGGGCACATTAGAAAAATTAAAGAACAAAGACCAAGAGGAATACAAACTGTTCTACAGGAGCGAACGCACACGATGCTGTCTTTAGCTAGGACGCGTCCTTGTCCTAATTTCAGCAAAAGAAAATGAACGAATAATAAATCGAACATTTGGTTGGGGCAAAACGCTGCATTATTTTTTTAAATTTTCTGTTACTTAAAGTTTTTTCATTAGAAAATCGACTCTAAGGTTCCTGATCTCTTGTGGAAATTATAAGGACGAAATAGTATCTCTACGTTCACACAGAGTAGCTTTTCACGTTAAACTATAGTGAAGGTTAAAACAGAAATAAAATGTGGTTTCAGCCAATATTGTGCCAAATAAGTTTGATGATTCTTATAACTCATCGGAAAGGAAAGTATGTAGAAAGTAGTAGTCTTCATAAAAGCCTAAAATGCCGATTGAAAAATGATTGAGCATGGAGGGAGCAAAGAGGCTGTTAACGATTTCATAGAAGTTTATTTAAAATTAAGTACTTAAGCTACCGACCAATTAATTAACCTGGAAGTTTTATGTTTCAAATTGAACGTCGTAGAAAATTGGAATATCTTTATTACAGTTGACAAAGGGTGTTGGCGAGCGCTGATAGTCAAAATGGGACAACGAGTACTGGTGATAAGAAAGGAGAATAGTAGGGCATGGAGGCCTTGCAATAAACTATATGATTATTTCAGTGCGTGAGAACTCATCCTTGCTTCCTGTGATGTCTGAGTCAGAGTTGGGCAGTGTTATCTTGGTTATTTTATTTAATGCGCTTTGCGAGAAAACTGAGATGAGACTTTAAAGCATTAGAGTTGTTAAAACTTGATATGTGGTGAGAGGATCAACTGATGAAAATGCTGAAGGGATAAATTAACGGCTCGTGAGAAAGTGATAAAATCGTATGCTATCCAATTTTAGAATCTCAAATCTAGAACAGAAAGGGATTAAGAAATGGGAGGTACAAACTTTGGAAATAGCCAGGGACATACAAAATCAGCACTTTTCACGTATACTGAATACATCTAAACTCCTTAGGTTCAAAGTACAACGCTGATGTTCGGTTCGTAACATTTCCGTTAATGAGAAAAATCGTGATGAAAAAAACATGTTTTATCGGACATACATACTTAACAATTAACGTGCGAAATGTCATGCGAGTCTATAGTATCTCTCCCGAATGGATTGCTGTACACGATACTAAAGTCTTGATTTTTCAGCAAGGTCGATCGAACAGCTGCGACTGTTCGATCTCCTAGCGACAAGATTTAAATCGGAACTTCACCGATGTTTAATAAATCATTGATTTAATGTGACCCAATGATAGAAATTTAAAATTCATAGGAAGAGATTGTGGAGGCAATGCCATTTGCCCACTGTGCTCAATCCCTCTACTCGAAAACGCATCGCTCTAAATCGATATTCGTAGTTGAACCAATGCATTTGCCAATTGTGCGAGTAATGTCTGTTGAACGTTCCGTTGCGTGTAAAAACGGTTTTGTCTTTGAAGAGAATTAAAAAAATTCATCATCCTATTCTAGTCTCAGGCACCGACTTGCATACTCTACTTGAGGGATGTAGTTGGTCAGGGGCAAATCCTGAACGTTCTCTAAATGGTAATTACGAAAAATTTTATGAGAATTTCCAAATACGTCGCCGGAGTTTACGAATATTCCTATCACGTGTTGCAGCTCGCAGGCTTGCCAAAGCCTGTCACGGAAGTATTGCAGTAGGTCGTCCTCAACTGCAGCACGTAATTTCTGGGCCAATCATGCCCTCTTCTGTTCACATTGAATCCTCCATGTTCGCCAAAGCGGCGAGGTTTGTTTGAAAACATGAGATGTAGAGGAGAATATTGATTGAGAAAGCGCTCTCGGGACAACCTAGCAGCGCCTCTACCATTGCCGTTGGCCGCACGAGGAACCAAATGCATATCCACCGTTTCTTCATTTGACAAACGTGCCATGGTGTCAAACTACGTCGTAGCGCGAACTGGTCCATGAACACTAAGCTCACGAGTGTTGCAAAATTTAAAAATAACATTTAACCTGCAATTTCAAGTTTAGGGAAATGAAAATGTGACAAACTGGGCCCGAAAGTTAAAAATTCAATCTTCAGGATTTTGAAAAATCATAATTTCTCAGATGTTTGGTATTCGGAAAAAAATGTTTAACATACGTGTCCCAGCCTTCTGTAAAAATTTTTAACTCTCGTTCTATGACATCCAAGATAGACAGAAACTCTTGTTCAGTGGTTATGCAATACAATTTAAGGTTTCCGCTTCAGTGTGGAAAAAATGCGCATGCATGCAATTTAATTTCTATAGTTTTCCACTCAGGGGAATTGAAAAGCAAGCAAGTTAACGAGCAGGTTAATAATGTATATTAGGGATGATCTCATTCTGGTGAGAAAGGAACAAAAACAAAATCCGTGACAGACGAATGGATGACGAATGAGAGCAGAGAATTGATAACAGAGACGACACCATTTGTTCTCGCTCTATCTGATTAAATGTGACGGCGTCTGATGGCGTTATGAAGTCTGAAGAGCACGAACACGTGTGAGCGGCATACCGATATACGGAGAGACCGAGAGGAGTGGTAAAACGGTGTAAGCTTTCTGCTGCGACAGAAGGAAAGTGAACTGAAAGTCAAATAAAATTTTAGAAATTTTGTCACCCCTTGACCGGGATCTTGCTTGATCGCTCGCCTTGATGACAAACAAACAAACAAACAAACAAACATCGGCATCTACGGATGCTTTACTTCCAATACAAGCCTGATACATATCACCTTGTACATTGGTTTTTCAAATGCCTTATAACTAACACCAGGACGCCATGACGCTTTCCCCCGGTCAAGACCGGTACCCACTTCAGACACCTGGGTAGAGTGGGGTATGTTGCTTGGAATTTTTTTCTCCTATACCCAACGGAGAAAATCGCCACCAGCGCCGGGACTCGAACCCTCGTTTCCCGCACGGAGTCAGGTCCGAAAGCCACACGGCTATGACGATGAAAAGGACATGAACTTACAGGTCCGAAAGACAGATGTGCTTAGATTTTTCAACAGTCTGACAGTGATCGAGTGGTGCCGAGCCTTGCAATGAAATACGTGTAGGTCTTTTGCCTAAAATTGAAGCCAAATTTTGATTGAGATACCGACGCGACAGAGGCTGCAAGTCTGTCGTGACTCAAAATCCATTCCTGAACGCTGATATGGAAAATGCTGCGAGATTTTATTTTAGTATTCATTATAGCTTAGTGCGATATGGTCTAAGGAAGAATGTAATAAAACCTTTGTTAACAGGTTCTTTAATTCATTCGTTCATTATAAAATTCACAATTCAGTGGTTCATTTACAAATAAGAATGAAACGAACTAAGTTTTCTTGTTGCGAAAAAGGTATCAAGGCTATCTCCAACTCCAAGTACAAGGCTTGTTGAAATAATTTTTCACGAGTCAAAAAATCATGAAACTGTCAAACCACCCGATTCTCTCCCGCAAGTTTTTTGTCAAAAAACTGAAACTAACAAAAAATTTATTCCTGGACAACTCATTTACGTTGGAACTGACTACCATGACTACTTGACGGGGAAACAAAAATTCGCAGCCTCGTATCATTCAGAAGTGAAATCTCTAAATACTTTTTTTCGCTCACATCAATATTACGGAATTCATTACCTGATGATACCTGCGCTGCTCCTTTTCATTCAAATTACACAAGCAAGCTTGATAGATACTTCCAAATAACTAGGAATATTAAAGACAATTAATGAGTTTAAAATGCCGAAGAAAGCGAGTAAAAATTGAAAAAAATATAGTTTTACAAACTCTATTCCTCGTTCTAAAAAATGACAAGGTTAAGGTAAAAGTCAAACCATAGGGTGCGAAATAAGCAAATAAAAAATGAATTGGGAAGCATTTGTTCTTGCGACATTACTAATATATTCTGCCAATATTGCTGGTAAAAATCTTGGGCTAGTGAAATTAATGAAAATATTCCTTGAATGCAACATTAAATTAGTCTTCAGGCAATATTTCCGCAGTTTTTAATCAAAAAACCCCTGGGCGACAGAGCTGCCAAAGCTCGAGGCTCCATCTAAAAAAATATGAAGTGCCTGGACTTTCTCTCGCGCTACATGCGGAGCACTAGGTCCGAAGAACTTCTTTGTAACCAAATTGAAGTTTGTTGTGTTCCATTGGCGTTTTAAAAACATCATCCAGTCGCCATACAATGCTACATTCGTTCTACGAGGATTCCATCCTTCCGTTATAAGACATTCAATAGACTGTTGAGTTGCATTTTCTGTCGTCTTGATTATAGAGTATTCATCATAATATTCTTAACTTGGTTTTTAGCTCTGAGCCTCAGTGTAATGAAATCATAAGTTGGCCCTCAATCCTTCAAGATCAAAGTCTGTGTTTAGTATTCTGCTGATAAATTGTCTCGAGATGTAAGAAGCGCATCTGGCAATGAAAGGACTATTTGCCTCGTCACTTGAAATCCAAGGCAAATATTAAATTTTAGCAAAATACAAAAATGAATGAATGCAAAAATAATTCGTGAATGATTGCTGCAAAAAATGAAGCTCTGTTTGTCATTACTTAATTGATGATATCAGTCATTTATGCTTAGGCACTTTTCAGGAACAGGTAAAATAGGCTACACAGATCTATCAGTACTCACATTTATGACAAAATTTAGTATGAGAATGTCCAGAGTATTGGCATACCTTTCGTTCACCAAAACTATAATCCGTTGTGCTACACACTGTTGAAGCTTGTTTTGACTACAGGATTCATATGCTAGAAGCTGTACAATATGAAGACAATTTTCAAAAGATTATGAGTATTCTCACTGTTTCTTGAACGATATCCACACTTCGCTTGGCGTTCATGTCGGAGTTGTACTGGTAGATGAGATTACGAAACGCTTCCTGAATGAAAGGGAACGCCTTGGTGCTCTCCAGGCCGATGGAGAGCAGGTAGATTGCGCCGCCCAGGTTGAGGGAGAAGCTCACCACGCTCATCAAAACGTACTGAAATTGTTACAGAATACATAAACTTTGGTGCTTCCTTGATCTTTATCATAAAGAGTTCCACAAGAAACAAAAACACTCTGAGTTCTAACGAGAGTTATTTTGGGATACTGAAGACGTAATTGAAAGTGGTAAAACAATCTTTTCTTCAGTTTCAGAAACAAATTCTTCTTAATTGAGAGATAGCAGATGAGTAACTTTAAATATTGGTTATCATAAAGGAAGTTTTGACAATCTCCAACGAAACGATGACGGTTTGGATATGAAAATCCCTCATTTACCAGTACACTTTAATTACAAGCACAGGGCTACCTGCTCAGTCAGGGTTCAGGATGCGTCATGTGGTCAAGTTGAGTGGCTTACTTATGTCATCTTTTTGACGGTCAATAATTAGGAAAATTATTCATAAAGTTTCACGAAGACAGATTTGTCTTCCAGTTGAATGCATTACTAAGGGAATTGACTTCAATTTAGTTAAACCAAATATAATTCTAAGAATTTCAGGCCGGCATGGACTGGCCAGCGATCGTAAAAAAAATGTTGAAATGAAGACCGGTAACGCAGGGGCATGAATTTGCCCGAAGTAAAATGATACCGAGTAATGAAATTGAATGATCTTGTACTCACATATGTAGAGTATCAATAAACAGTTCAGATGTTTAGGTGAGATCATTTATTGCCGTTAAGTGAAAAGTTTTCATCAAATGGAATTAGTCACATGTTTTTCTACAAGTAATCCTCCTCGTAAGAACTCATGTATTTGTAAGGGAATAAAAACCATGAACATATTAATCATCATACACTCTTTCGTCTTTTAAGAACTGCTTTTTAGCACATTTTCAGTTGCATTAATAATACGTTTTTCCATTTAGATACAAGTAATTTTTCCCAGGACCACGTCGAAGATTCTCCTTATGCATAGTTTATTTAAAGGGAAAGCCTGAGTTTTGCAATTGAATCTCATAACAGAGGCGACAGGCTTTCGATCTTCAGAAGCTGGGTAAAAATGGTTGGAATACAATTGGCAAGGTTGAGTGACAAGGATTGAGCCATATATATATATATATAATTTTTAAGGAATTAAAAACAAAGGCAAATATTTCAAATATCCCTCGCTTCTAAACACTCAATAGAAGATACGCTAATAATTCATACCGATTTAAACAGAGCAAGTAAACAACACAATGCAACATTTTTAATGTTATTTTGACAGTGCCTTGAAAAGAACTGAAATATTCATTCAGTTTAAAAAATATATTGTGTCCATTCCAATATTTGTTGATTAATCATAGATGATGAAAAATTGTAGATCGTAAATCATGAGAGAATTATACTTTGGGAAATTAGACTTGACCCTCGTTGTATATATTGTATGTGAATATATGAGCGTCTCATATTACTTCTTCTTACCTAATTTCTTGAACTGAAATCTTTATTTTCTAAAACAGGCAAAGCTTTACATAAAGCGCGTTATGGGTTACAAGATACAAAATACAACACAGGCACTAAATTTAGATTTTTTTAATTTTGGAACACACCGAGGCTCATTCAAGGGAGTGCCCGTCCCTCTCAGCGTGACCGTGAACCAATACAACCCAATTGAAAATCAAGGACGTATCGCCGGTGGATTAAGGACGTGGTGGTCGATTATGTACGATTTATAGGCTGGTCGGCCTGCTCTGCCTTAACACTCCCTCTAGGCGCTCCAAACTATGCGCGGTCGAGCTCGGAATAGAAATTCATAGTTGGCCATGGATGATTTGAAGGCGCAAAATTTTCGGTTGGTTACGGCCGTAACATTTGAAAGCGGCCATCCGTGGTTGACAGCCTTCCAAATGTATGCTGCCGGTAGTATGCTGCAGGTTGTGTGCTGCAGGCGGTGTGCTGCAGGTGGTGTGCTGCAGGTGGTGTGCTGCAGGTGGTGTGCTGCAGGTGGTGTGCTGCAGGTGGTGTGTTGCCGGTGTGTGTTGCCGATGTGTGCTACCGGTGCTGTGCTGCAGGTGGTGTGCTGCCGGTGATGTGCTGC
>JACJUY010001543.1:45423-63675 GCA_014220935.1 Platorchestia sp. MABIK | reverse complement strand
GAGGTATAATCAATTAAAAACTTGGGGACATTCTTGTGGGACACGCGATATAATGTAGACGCTCCTCAGAGGGATACAACTATTGTATCTATGGGAACTTGCACTCTTTGGGAGGAAAATGTGAGGGCCCGAGCTAAGAGTTAGATAGGCCTTCTTTTTATTGGTATAAAATGTTTTTGTGATGTTAAGGACCACCTATTTTCGGTTCACTGCTATCCTGTTTTTAACACCTACTTTCTTCTTCAACTTTGATCTTGTTTCATGATATTCTTCTCAACTTACTATTTTTATACCATTTCTGCACAGATTCCGCGTTCCCTTAGAACGTTGATTGATTAAAACGTTTGTGCGACTGCTACGGTTGGTTCGGTTAGGTTGTGAGTAGCAGAATTTAGAAACCGACTGCACTGCTCAAATCCATTCTTGTCCTTTAGAAAAATGTGAGAAATAAACGTGTACGATAATTTTTACCTGGTATGCTAAAATAAATTCTAAAAAAGGTAGTGAAATCATGGAAATGCTATTCATTTATGCCGGTATGCAAATGAGCAATTTACTTAGTGGTTCACATATGTCCCAAAACGTAGTCCACGTGTTGCCTCCATACTAAATGGTGCCTTCCTTTCCTCTCTTTAGATCTCATTTGTTGCGGATAGGGAGGCTTGAATTAACCAATAATCTAATCTATGATGTAAACGAGCGTTGAAAGGAACTTTGTGAAATGGAAATTTTATTCCCATCCTTATGTTTATGTAGTTGATGTTTGTTTGTTACATGCAGCATTTTAAAGGGATTGTGATTCTATGTTTAATTCCTATATTATTTTGGTGTGCCATTGGTGGGAAGGCTGTGATTAATGGAAGTAAGATATTCATGTAAATTTTATTGCAGAGAATGTTTAATTTTTGTAATAAAAGTTAAAGAAAGAGTGGGATTCCTTGTCGTTTCTAATGTATTGTCTTCTGTACCTGAGCTCCCAGTTGCACGTGCATCGATCTCATTGGATGTACAATATTGTACTGAGCTTATTGGGTCAATAAATTCACAATGCATTAAGTGTGAATGTATTGTAAGATCCAAAGCTTCCAGTGCAATATTGTACACCCCGTGAGGCGAGGCACGTGCAACCGGGAGCGATTTTTTAACCTATATTACATGGACGGCCAGCGGCGATTCGAATCTGGTTCTGAGAAGGTACACGGCCGGGAGGTAAGGCGGGTCACGGGTGATTCGCGGGCGATTTTGTATCCGATAACGTGGACATTTAACCTCTAAACCGCGCGTATTCCAACCAAAAAACAACCGTATTGCTAACGCCGTTCCACCGGCGATACATCCTTAATTTTCAATTGGGAATAGTACCGCTCGAACAACAAGATGTGACCATGAACCAATGCAGAAGTACTGCTCGAACAACAAGATGTGACCGTGAACCAATGCAGAAGTACTGCTCGAACATCAATATGTGACAGTGAACCAATGCAGAAGTACTGCTCGAACAACAAGATGTGACCGTGAACCAATACAATAGTACTGCTCGAACATCAATATGTGACCGTGAACCAATACAATAGTACTGCTCGAACAACAAGATGTGACCGTGAACCAATGCAGAAGTACTGCTCGAACATCAAGATGTGACAGTGAACCAATGCAGAAGTACTGCTCGAACACCAAGATGTGACCGTGAACCCATGCAGAAGTACTGCTCGAACAACAAGATGTGACCGTGAACCAATGCAGAAGTACTGCTCGAACATCAAGATGTGACCGTGAACCAATGCAGAAGTACTGCTCGAACATCAAGATGTGACCGTGAACCAATGCAGAAGTACTGCTCGAACATCAAGATGTGACCGTGAACTAATGCAGAAGTACTGCTCGAACAATAAGATGTGACCGTGAACCAATGCAGAAGTACTGCTCGAACAACAAGATGTGACCGTGAACCAATGCAGAAGAACTGCTCGAACAACAAGATGTGACCGTGAACCAATGCAGAAGTACTGCTCGAACACCTTGTTACCACGCAAGTTAGACATTCTACGTATCAGATGGAGTGTGGCTCTCGTGGACTTTATTCTGTTATTCATTCTTCTTCTTCATCTGAGTCTTCCATTTTCTGAAATATTATGCTAACATATATGTTGAGTGAGCATTGCTTGCAGCATCAGCTCTAATTTAGCCATTCGTTAATCATAAATGCTCACAATAATTGTAACCGAAAATATACGCCAATTTAATTTCTGAATTCTCATCCACGTGGCAATAGTGAATTTTTGTTACCTCAACCTTTAAATATAACACGAACGGAAATAGGCATTTAAAATTCCTACTTTTGAAAACGAGTTTCTTAATATTCTACAGCAATATGTACAAGTTTCCGATTTGTAATGCGTAAAACTTGGCAAGTTTCTTCTTGAAAATGGCGCGATGCATACCTTTGCATAAGAATGGCAATTTCTATCACATGCCGTACGAAAACTTGTGTATGCCTTTCTAATGGTTTCCTTTTCCCCGTGCTAACCACTAAATCAAGAGTTTTCACGAAAATAATTTGTAATGCATTCACACGTGCGCTCAAATTATACTCGTATTATTTCAACATTAATGTATCGCACGACTGGAGTGTGTACACTTCTTGTCGTGATTGGAGCTACAGCTTTTGATGATAACACTATCTCAAAAATTTACGCATCTAGTTTTTGTACGTCATCACAATATCAATAAATATCTCCTTATCTGTTTTTTCTTTCAGGAATTACAAGGGCGCATGTCATCAGCAAACGCACAGTCATTATCGAGAAAAAATCCTCTTGCTTTTATTTAGATGAGCATGCTTTATCATGACAAATAATGGTTACGTAAACTCTGTATTTCCATAAAATTTAAAATTTATGAGAAACTCATTATAGTTGTGTAATACTTCTGAGGAACGTGAAATGAGCTTAAGGGCATCTTTGACTCTTGCCGTAACTGCACATGGCTGAAATATCTTAACTCATGAAATTTAAGAATCTACCGCAATTATGCATAATCAAAATTCAAGATGGAGATGTTAAATAATCTGATGAAATGAATTGATCAATTTATCGATGTGTGATCTTTCCTTTTACCATTCAAAGTTTCAATAGACATTTCCTGATTTTGCTGGTTGTGCTTCTAAGATGCTACACGCTGCGATTATTAATGTACTTATTAGAACGGGTTACGACTACAGAAGTTTAAGGAGAAATCTGAAATAAGTTATGAATGCCGTTAATTAAGTACGACGAATAAGAATTACAAAACAAACGTGTTCTACTGTTTCATCTTGTAGATTTTGTCGACTCGTGTCGTGCATAATTAATAAAAAACATCGCACTGCAAAATTCACGTGACTGTCTCCTGTGGTCGAGGAAGACATAAATTAAATTCAATTTTTAAGTTCCTAAATTCTACTTTTAAAAGTCCTGTTCCATAAGTATAGGTGCTACAGAAGACATACGGCTCACCAGGATAAGGAGAGTCTTGCTCCAGAAGTATGTACCACAGAAGGCGAGGCTGCTTGCGATCATGACCATGATGGAGCCCACCATGCAGATGACGACGGCGTCCCAGTACTGCATGAAACCAATGTTGCGCACGTAGTCGTCTATGTTAGGGTCAAAACGGATCCATAGGCAGAATGCGAACAAAATTGAGCCGAATGCCTGTAAGGAAAAGACGAAAAAATTTCTTCATTTTTCTACGTGGCCTTTGGTTACTAAAATTTATTCTGCCCTTTGTAGAAGCAACGAAACGAATACAAATAACGTATTCAAGTTCTTTTCATGATTGTTCTTCACTGCAAATCACACCTACATATATACATAGACGAAAAAACGAACTCAATAAGGTGTTTGACAGGGATCGGTATTACAATTTAACCAATTTGAACAACTTACTTACCACAAGCGCTACATAATGCAGTAGATTGTTTCTTAATTCTACAACATTGGATACTTTCGAGTGCAGCTATGTACTTGTGGACCCGAATAAATCCAGCAACATGTAATGCATCCTATCAGCAACTTTACTTTAAGGCATAAAATTAGATTTAACCTAATTCACTTAATCCGGTTACACACTAGACTGAACAATGAATTGGCCCGTTCAATTTTCGATTCTAAATTTTACAACAATACATAGTTAATATGGGCTAAATGAGAACAGTATATTCCAAAACAGACATGAGACTTGTGTCATCAATCATGGTAAACTCCTCTATCAAGGTGAATCATTTAACAGAAAAAATTTGACTCGATTACCTGCTGAGATAAATATTCCGATAGAAATAAGGATTCAAGATTCTTTTTGAAAGCTTTGTAAGAACTTTTTCCACGGATCTCAGATGTGATCGAACTTCAAGTCTTGGTTCCAATAAAGCGGAGACTGTGCTGAGACCGTGCTTTTTAATAATGTAGAAGTATGAAGTTACTTCTATTTCGGGTCAAATGATCATGATGGCCAGTTTTCAGTTAATAATTATATAAATTCTTTGTCACCCTCAATAGTCAATGTTTTATACATGAAATTACACATGAAAAACCCGCAAAGATCAAAGAGCTTCAAGTATTTTTAAGCTATTGAGTAAATCATTCGTGTGATCATTGTATTCTAATTTTCTTACTGTTCTAATGGCTCTTTTGTGCAGGGCGTGAAGCAAAATGGCTATATTTTTCAGTTCCTTTCCATGCTTCTAATCCATATTGCAAATATGATGAAATGAGCGTTCGATAATATTGAGTAAAACGTACTTTACTTTATTGAGGATTCGTACAAACCATCAAATTTTGTATTATTATGTTGAATATGCTCTTTTATGCTCAGATATTTATCGATTATAATGCCCAGTAACTTACAGGGGCTGGATTATCCAATTTCACACTCACCAATCATGATGTGTGGGACACAATCTGCTTGAAATAGAACGTAATGTATTTCGTCATTTCGATATTGAAGCGTATTTTAATAGCTTTCAGCTATATTGAAACCTATTGAAGCTCGTCATTTATACTCTCTAGTTTTAAAATGAGATTTTAATACTAGAAGAGCCGTAAAAATCATCCTGCCGTCGGCAAAAGACATGAATTTGACAAATGAAGTAAATTTAACTATATCTTAGATAAATATAAAAAATTAGGGAGGCCCAAGAACAGATCCTTGTCATGTGGTGGTACTCCATGGATAATTGTCAGTAGTTCCAATTGTGCATCGTCAGTGGCAACCTTTTGCTTCCGATTTGTTAGGTGAGATTTGAACCATTTTTGTGCAACTCCTCTATAATGCCATAACAGTGGCATTTCGAGAGTAAAATGCTTTTGTCTGCGAAATCAAATGCTTTCTAAAATCAAGAAATACGGTGAAAACAAACTTTTCTTGATCCACACTAAAATAAAGGTATTGTAAATTATTTAATACAGCATATGTTGATTTTTATTTCGAATGAAAGCCACACTGTTTATCATAGAGATATAATTTTGTTCCAAATAAGAATACATTTTTTTATACACTATGTTTTCTGATAATTTGCAGATAATTTGTAGTACAGAGACAGTTCTATTATTTTTAACGCAAGTTTTATCACAATTTTCAAAAATTGGAGTTACTCTGGCCATTTTGAGAGAGTTTGGAAAATTATCTCGGAAAAGCTATTGCTTAATGGTATTGGATAGTTATGGAGATATTATGTCAGCTATATCTTATAGTACTTTATCCGAGAACATTTTTAATCCACTGGATTTTTTTCAAGTTGGTTTAAGCATGCAATGACATCGAAGGAATTAGTAAACGTAAAGAAAAAATGAGTTGTGTTCTCGGACTTGATCCATGTAATCCATGGGGTCAGTCGATTCACTAGAAATAGCATCAGTAATATTTTTTCCAATATTTACGAAAAACTTTCTGAAGAGAGATACAATAAATTTCTTTCACGGTATTTTACATTATCTTGAACAGTGCGTTCAATTCTTTTCTTAGTGCTATCATTCGGTTTATACAGAGTTTAATCAGGAGCTATTGATATTAATTTAGCGTGCTTGTGTGTACAATGGTAAGTTTTGTCGCTCTAGAAAACTTCAAAATCGTCCTTGGACTCGAGGAAGCAAATAATTATTGATTCACTTAGACAATACCACAGCAATTAATTATATCTTGGGAAGCCAGTAATCTCAAGCTTTCGTACTCAAACATTAATAAGTTTTATAAAAGGGTATTGATTTCAATTGATGAAAATTCTTTGAAAAACAATCGCAACAATGACATGTTCTTTCAAAGCTTCTGTGGAGTTCTTTAAAAACTTTTTTTAACGATACTATATTAAAGTGAAAGATTCCTTGCTATTTTCTGGATTCACACATATTTTGAATGACAGTTTGAAACCATGTAATAATTTGACGGAAATGCTGAAGTTGTTATGAGAAATTAACTGGCCTCCAAGACGACACCATTGCGGCTGTTTACGTCTTTCCCTACCACATTCATCGGAGATCTTTTTTCTTTATAAAGTGCGCTTTTCCTTCATCTGACTTCATTTGCATGAGCGTTGCCTGAATGTACGGACTCTTAATTTACCGAATTCATAAGTTTATTCATCATCTTGTCTGTAAAATCATTGTCCGTTCTTTTCGCGCATTGTTCCAGGCTTGTTCTTTATTCTCTAAAAAAACATTTAGATTTCACGCCAAAATAGAACGCTGCTAACATGCATTAAATTAAAACATTCTTTAAATTTAATCGCTAGGCTTACCGTGCTAATCGAGGAACTAGAGATTAGGCATAGAAATTACGTCAAACAAGATGTCGACATCTCTTTTGTTAAACACATCTATCAATAACTGAAAGTCTCTATAAGACTGTACCACGCAAGAAATTTCAAAATCTTACCATTAGGTACGTTGGTATGAAACTCCCTCAACTCGATGTCCGAATAAATAGGAATGATATTTAATCATGCTTATGATCACAAATCTCTTCATTGTCCACCTCATTTCTAGTGTGGTGTGGTTATTAGAAATGTGCTAGTGCTGGGGCAATGTTCATGGCGTGTTCTGCACGAGTTCATAAAAATTTCCCTTTTCTGTCCTCATCGTGAGCGATAGAATGATGTCATGAGGGTTTCTGCTGCTCTCCTTCATAGAATTGATACATTGAATTATGACATCGCCGTTAAACTCAGCATGATGGTTTTGGTGTTAACTGGTCATTGATATACTCATTTCAAGCTTTTCGGATCCATTACCGATAGAAAATAAAGTATTATTATTTTGTGGTATAAAACATGCTGTAAATGAGATGAAATGCCATGAAGAGTTTCAAATTCATCAAATCGCACGCTTTTTGCCGACTCTTCTTGTACGCATTTTCTTGATACCTGACGAATTCGTAATGTCATCGCCATGTTCCTTTCTTTACATTTTTATAAACCTCCTAATTTTATTTGAAATTATGGTAATTATTCTTAACACTCTTTGTATTGCTTACGGCAAAAGTAGTTCTCCTAATTGTGTTTCCTTTAACGAGGAGCAAAAGTTTTCGTAAAGTATAAACTTTCCAAGTTAATTCCTAGTATTTACTTGTTCCCAAAAATCCTAATCTCGAAAAAAAATGGGTTGAACACTTATTTAAACATGAAGCCTTTACAGACGCTTATACCTGGACTTTTAGGTAACCAAACTTACACATAGTGATGATCTGGATAATTATTTATAGAGTAACACGAACAAAAATTGCTGGCAGCAGTTACCAATAAACACCCAAGAGTGATTTCGTTGGTTTTGTTTAGCCATTCTGTGTGTGGCACAGCAAACACATTTTAGCATTTTATGTGAAAATGGTAACGTTAGGCAAATTTTTCATTAGTTCCACCTTTTGAGTTTCAAATGTATTTGATCGTTGATGAATCATATATCTCTCATATTCTTTGACTCACACAGATATTTATAACGCTTCAAATTATCCCTTCCGTCTTAACCTTTACTCCCGAAGGAACAAGAAACAAACGATGTACCTATCAATATTTTGAAATACAATTCTACTTTCGACCAAAAATGGCAACATTTTGTGCAATTAGTGTTCAAAATCAACAATGCTGCTCAAACATTTAACTTTACATGGATAACAAACCTCCTGTTTGACGTTGAACAACTCGAAAAAGAGTTTTGGAGAATTTCCATGCTAATGGGGTAAACCCCGCGAAAACTTTCCTCTGAATTAAATTTCTCCTATTTCTTCAGTTTATATCCTTGCACGTATGTCTTATTTAAACCAACTAATAACATACGTATGTTCAGTTCAATTATCCTGTATATATACGGTTCAAGAGTAAATCTTACCCAATCAAACACAATTAAAGCTAATATTATTCTGGCTCTCATGCCTGTGAATTTTTTCTTGTTTTTCTTCACAAGGAAGTAATTCCTGCATCCGCCGAAACACTCCTACGATATACGAATACCTCGGTGCTAAACTCTAATATGACTGAACTTCCATGGATTCCACTCAAGTTACTGAAGTGGAATAAAATCACACGTTGTGAAGATTATTCCATTTATGAACCTCGCTAAGTAAATTTGTGTCTGAGAGCTAACTTCCTTAAACGAATAATAAGAAAAAATAAAAGGAATTCTCTTTATTTTCCTTACAAAGCGATCAGAAGCCATGTCAACGGTTTGGAGGCATGCCAGGGGGTGCACAAACATGGTGAAGGAGGTTTTCACAGCCTCGTAACTCCTGCTTGCAAGGTAGCAATTAATTAGCCTAATACAAGATCAGCCTTCTACTAGAAAAGTCGTTTTGCAGTATTGGCCATTCCCACCTCATTCTGTAAACTCTCTCAGAAATCATTTTATTCTATTTATCTACATTTATGCTAATTATGGAATAAGTCGTTCTAGATTCACGTAATAGGGCCATTTTCAGTAGCAGATCTCAGAAAAGACGAAATATTTTAAAGCATCAGATACCATTCCATAACTTACTCTGGAAAATAAGCAACAAGACGTTCAGATGGAACGTAGGAAAAGCTTTATCTTCCGGCCAAACTAGGTTGGTAGTGCCTGTCCAAATATCTGTATATTTATACTGTATTTGTATATAAATAAATACTAGCAAGTAATTGAAACGGAACGTCAAAAAGGTACATTTTCATAAAATTTGTAAACATTAAATGGGAACTTTTGAGTTGAAACAAAAACAAAAAAATCATTTGGTGGAGCGTAGCTTGAATTCTAATAATTTATGTTCCACAAATTAATTTCCAACTCAAAGACGTTCGACAAGGATTTTCACATCATGAGCAGGGCTGAGCTTTGATGTTCGGAAGCTCCTAATTACCTAAATCAAAAGCGGGGCGGCATGATCATAAGGTGAACTTAGGAATTATAAAAAAAGAAGACAAGAAGGTCAAAAATATTAAATCTTCAGTACTGCAGTGCTGGCTGAAGACTCTAAAGACGTGACTGACAGTCGGCCATGCTCAGACAGTTGCATGTATATATATCTACACGCATATATTAAGACACATGTATACTTATATCTATGTGTTTTGGGAGCAGCGATTCATTTATACAAGTTTGATTAAAAAAACCCAAAACACACGCGAAAAACACTCATAAAATTGACTTAACCAGAGAAAACCTAGTTAACAATACAAAAATAATTTATAGAGAACGAGACTACAATAGGTTACAAATAACCGAGGCAATCCTTATCCAAAAGAAAAATCCGATTATCAACAACCAAAATACCGGCACAATACGAACTCTCAAACTCCACTCATAACTTTGCCTACAACGGTACACCGCCGTTCCCGCTCCCACATTTAACTTTAACTTGCCTTCAACTGTACCATAGCTATGCTGAAACCCACCCATTCCAGTCGGTCCATTCTATCATCAGCAGCCATTGTAGCAGCACCTTTCTACTTTTATTGTAGCTGCAAACCTTTTTAGCCTGAAGATGTCCATTGATGGACGAAACGCGTCGCTCAATTATAATGAAATGACCCTCGGTTAAATAATTTTAAATTTTTTAACAGTCGATCAAAAAAACAACATAAGATCAAGGGAAAAAATAATGAAACAAATTATTAACAAGGAAAATGGCATTCTTTTTAATCAAACTTATATCTATGTATGTACATGTATACATCTATGAACATATACATAATCATCCATTCACATTACTGCACATAAATACCTATAACTTTGTATACAGTCATTATGCGTATACAAATATATTATATTAGGTATCTAAATATCTATGGATCTACATATATATATATAAACAGTTACAGTACGTTTGTGCGTATATGGAGAAAGTGCATAGAAATATTAAAAGATGATTTGCAAAAGATCGATGCAATAGAAAATTTCTGCTTATTTTATTTGTATTTCTTACTGATATTTCAATAGAATTCAGATCAGTTTCCCATTAATGATGGGTGAGGTTGAAACTTTAAGTCATGTTTAACGAGTACGTAAAGTTTAAGAAAATGTTCAATGTGTAATCACGAGGTATAAATTTTTTCTCATGAGCCCTTCGGTTCAGATCTGCGTTCTCTTCAACTGATGTCCGTACGTATGAGTTATTAATCGCTGCAAGTCACGGCGTTATCGAATGAAATGTCAGCTTTTGTTCAAAATATGAAGACAAACACAAACATTTCATTCTTTATAACCTAATACAATCGGATTGGACGTCACTGGATCACTCTGTTACAACTCGTTATAGTCAAGTGAATCATTCGGAATCAAACAACACGTGATATTTTTGTATTTTCAATCAAATCTTTTGCACATAGTAGCGCACATACTTGCAAAATAAAATGAATTCCACACGTCACTCTAAAAAATTTAAATTTATTTTTGCTGCGTGTACAGAAATATCACAGGGTTTGTACACAACACCAACCCTTTTAGTTACATCTGATTTGTGGTTACCCTCCGTGGTGGACACTGATTACATTAAATAAATTTTATAAAGAAATACACGTGTGCAAGAAAATTAAACTCTCGTAAATATAGGGTGTCTCAAAAAATTAATTAACACTTTAGCTGTCGCTAACTTGTTGCTTTTTTTGAACTGCGGGTGTATTTAATTCATCACAGCATGGCAGGAACTCAACATAGCTTGAAAGAGAGGAAGTTTATTCAGAAATGTTATTGGTAGACCGGAACACAATTGTAGTGCAAAAACTATTCACAACTGAATTGACAAAACCGCCATTAAAACACCGTACCAATGCTTGCATCAGAGACAAATTTGAAGCAGATGGAACCTCACGCCCAGGGAATTGTCTTTGTGGGGATATCTCACAGACAAAGTTAAATGCACCAAACCAAAGACAATTAATGCATTAAAATTGGAAATAAAAAGACAATGTTGCGATATTCCCAATGACCGGTTTCGTAACGTTTGCGAATGCATTGGTGTGCGTTATCAGCGATGTCTAGACAAATATGGTCATCAGTTTGAACATTTGCAAACGTGATTCTTCAAGTACTTTCGACTTCTGTATTCAAAGTTATTCCATTTCATTCTTTGTTCATAACTAATGTATTTCTCATCTTTCAAAGTGTAAGTTTATTGTTCCGAGATTTTATTCATTTCTCTCAGATTATCCATTCACACTATTTGAGAACTGCGCTGCCCGAAACGTGTGTTCATCGTGCCATGCGTGAAAGAAAACATGGCCAGAGAACAGTTCTTTCTCCCTCACACCGGAACGTCACTACGCTACTGCATCTGTTTCATTGAACAGAAAACTTCCGTTGATAGGTGGATCCGGAAAATCATCCGCGAGACTTTTTCAATAGTTTCATCTGCAAAAATATCATTCATAATATTTCAGCAGCCGTCGCGTCTTATAAATAGTAAGCTATCTTTACATTTGTTCGCATGAATTTTCAAAACCCCTTTTTCAATGATTGTGCAAAATACATCAGCGTTCCATTCCTTTCAGCTTAGAATCCTTTTGCCCACTTCCAGGTTCCATGTGAGTCATTATAAGCTAGTTTTGTGCATCTTTTAGTTGAGAACAATTTTTGGGTAAAAGATAATAGCAAATCGTCCAATTACCATTATTTCCTAGCGTTTATCCACATAAATTTCAAACGATAAGTATGCATTTAATTTTTCTCTATATTTAAATTTTCCATCATAATTATGCTGCACCAAAATTTACTAATTTCTCCCGAAATGCTTGCATTTTTCTTGATGAATCGTTCAGGTAACTTCTTGCGCTCATAGGCAGAATCAAGCCTATTGCAGCTATTGGCTAGTCCCGAACATGAGCTTCAGAATAATTTAAACCGCGTCACGATTATCTGCTGCACTACTCACCACCTTGGCTTTTTAAATAAAAACTGGTCTGCCTTTCGCAGTCTATTAGACGGAGCAAAAAAATAAACAAAGAATATAAAAATGTTTTTTTTCACTCTCTGTTCTCATTACTGATGCTGTCAATCTCTTCTAGATCTTCAGACCTTTAAGACGTGATAACGTAGCAACGACGTACCGCGGTTGAAAAATGGTGAAAATTTTAAAAGAATTCGATAGGCGTAAATAAATTATTGCTCCTTACAATTTCCGTCAAACATTTTGTGATACTTTCTGAAATTTTAGTCATGAAGATAGGTAAATTTGGTTTATGAAGATAGGTTATGTCGTGAACATTCTTTTGGGCCTATATTTCTAACGGTATATTGTGTACTTACCAGCTTGTACACCTGATTGTTATGTGTAATACAAGAGGGAATCGCAATTGGTGTGATACAGCGCTTGGAAGATCGCAGCTGTTGCCTGAGCAGATTTCCGTGACTATGTTCAATTTTGAGGGTTTTTTGATTATTTCCTGAACTGTGTTGTGAGTAATGTCGTAGCCGATAATTTATTATGACCTCGAATGGTATAGAATACAAGCGAAGGGAAATGCTCTGAAAAATCCGTACCTCGTTTCGCTTCACATGCTTCAATTTCTCAAAATAAAGATTAGGTCATGAATCATATACAAAGTTACAAGATTTTCCATTATAGTTTTCAAAACAATTTAAAAATTAGCAGAAATGGGAGAATTCATATCTGGATAAAACTTAAGAATCGATGCTATAAATAAGAAATTGTGCACGAAATAGCAACGTAGTTTAATAATTAGTAAACACCCCCTTATTTTCAATGATTGCCTTGAATCATCGATCACATGACAATATTAAGGCCTTGCAAAAATTTAAAGTTAGCCCCTCCCATTCTTTTTTCAGTAAATTCCATACATGATCTTGATTTTGTGGGTTTCTTTTCTAAGCCCTCGCTCCAATAAACTTTCATTTATTTTCTATAGGATTGAGGTCGGGGCTCTGGACTGGCCAGTTCATCAGGGCAATTCCTTCTTAAAAAAAAGCAGTAACCTTCTAAGTCTTGTAGCAAAGTGCATTTTCCTGCGTGAAAATGGGGAATTCAAAAAGGCTAAGGCGCAAGTTTGAAACAACGTACTGCTGAAGAAGCTGATTGTAAAGCTCAGCAATTATTTAGCCAAGCGTACGGATGACAAGTTAGCTCCTGCAGAGGAAATCATCCCCCACACCATCACACTGCCACCACCAAACTGGACTGTTTTTTTTTGGGTTCGTCACTGAAATAAATTGCATCCCATCAGGCGTCGGTTTAAACAACAGGTACTCTAGCAAACTCCAGCCGTGCCTTTTCGTGTCATTTTGAAAAGAGAGGCTTCGAAACTGGAACACGGGTAAGCAATCCTGCATTTTGCAACTTGTAAGAAACTGTTTTCCTTGAGCAGGGATTCCTTGTCTCTTCACTTAATTCACGGGAAATTGACGAAGCAGTTTCAAAACGGTGTTCTGCAGACATTCTAACAATAATTATGCGATCTTCCCTTTGATATGTTTTTGGAGGTCTACCAGTTTTTGGTCTTGCATCTAACTTTTTATGTGTTATACCTGCTACTACATGATGAACGATACCTTTAGGCCTACGGACAATAACAGCAATTTCTGAAATTAACATGTTTTCTTGATGGTTGGTAAGAATTATTTTTTGCAGCAAGAGTGTTTTTGTGTTGAAGTCGCCACTTTGGTTAAGAATAGTTCCGAGTTCCAATGATGAATGGATGTCGTCATTAATTTATAAATGCTGTCTTCAGTCTTTTAAAATTTATGGGCATTTTTTATAGCGTTGTTCCTTAATTTCTGTCCTACTCTGAGTTCCTCCGTTTAAGTTCATTTATTTTTTTTTTAGAAAACTATGTATTACGTAAAATTTTGTAACTTTGCGCATGATTTTTGCAAAATAATCTGATCTTTCTTTGGTTACTTAATTAAATTATTTAATAATAGGAACTATGAAGGTCCTAAGAAGAAACTGATCAGAAACACTCACACTCATACACACGTTCAACACTTTGAACTGTGGAATAGAACTAACTACCTTTCATTCCTAGCGTCACCATCTCTTGCCCTACATACAATGTCACGTGGAAACCACATGGTTAGTTGCTGGTTTCGTGGATTTGAGCTGGCAAAATGGATTTGCCACCTAATATACTCTTCATAGCCATATTAGCACATTGCATGCTGGATTTGATACGTGGCTTCCACGTGGGATTTTCTATCAGCTACCACATTGGCTTTAAATGAATTTTTCCACATGGTAGGCACGTGTGTTTGCAACGTACATACCTGATTTTGAACGGCCATAAAAAAACATTGTAGTTTCAGAATAAAATTGCTGTTATTCGTTTTTTGGTAAAATCGCAAAAATACCTTTCAGAATACATATTAAATAATGCATTTATAACCAATCAATTACCCGTTTACACGTCTGACTAGTCCCAAATTTAACTGCTATTTGCTTCTGGCTCAAAAAAATATACTGTATAATTTGTAGTATTCAAGATCAAGCTGAGATAAAAGAAATTCCGTGTTCTATAAAATCTAATATTCGCCTTTTCAAGACTTAGTTGTGTCTTATTCATTTGCAATGCTCAATTTAAACATTTGTAATAACTAATAAGGTTATCATGGCCTGCGAAATATATGCTGATAATATCAATGAACAAAACATTGTGATAATTAAATTCTTTATTTGCGTGAGGTACCATTTCAAAAACTTTCATTTGAAAATACTAGAGGACAGAACACACCAATAAGTAAAATGATACACACACATGTAACTATTTGGATAGGTTTTGGCGTTTCGATTTCGAAAGCATGCTCGCGCATCTGGCAGCTGTTCAGACTTGATTTCACTGATCCCCCTCCCCTGCCCCTCCTCTCAGACGCTTGGCGCCCAGGTTAAACTTCAGTGTTCCGTCACTCGTGACCGTTACTTAGTTCAGCTCGAGACGTGATCAGTGCTAATTGTGCTCCAATATATTCCAAGGAACATCATTCAATTCACTGTATTAGTGAATCTTAGTGAATGAAAAGGATAATTAATGAGACAAGCTTTTCACTGTCGACATTGGAGATGTTAAATCTGAGCATAGTTCTGATTCGCTGCTGGTTAAGACGATGTAGCTGGTAAATTACGTTCCATTACTTGCTGTTGAACTGTAGCTAACTTCGGTCATTAACAACATCTGATTTTAATGCAATATTTTCTCTCACAAGTACTCTGTTGTGATGGGGAGTGATAATTTACTGGAAATCGTGTTAAGATGATTATTCAGAGTTTTAATTCGTATACACGTGGAAGCATTTCGATGGTAATGATGACTCAAGCCATTTCTCCACCTTCGCTGAAAGAATATTATAGCTTTTAATTCACATTGTTGTACCAAACTAGTTATAATTGAAATGGTATTTTTGAACGTTTTTTCTCAAATGTTTACTGTGGTATTTAAGCTAAAAAAAATAAAAATATATGTAAGCATTTTAATTTGAAATGATGAGAAAACCATCTGTACAATTATTTGCTTTGTAAAATTTTGTTTCTTATTTCTTATTTCGTACATTACTTCGTTGACCTTCATTTTGAGGGTTTATCAGTCTTCACAATATGGATGAGGTTTGTTAGTATAATTCATTTTGTCAATGTTTTGCCTTGAAACAATGTAAATGTATAAAGCACAAATTTACACCTTCAAAGACATATCCATGTATTAACAACTATTATATATGAATTTGAATGTATTGGAAGTGTATTCTTATAAAATGTTTATGCATTTGAAAGTTTAATTCATTCTTCATTGTTCATTTCCATGAAATCATGATGTTTCAAATTTGGAAATTAAAGTTTGCGCTGCAATTATGTCTATGGAATTTAATTTACTCTTAAGAAATGTGTACAAAATTCAAGAATGAACAATTCAGCTAGTACAATTTCTTGATTTTGAATGATGAAGTTTGCGCTGCTATTTTATTATGGGAATTTGACTTGCTTTAATAAAAAAGTTACAATTCATAGCTAAACAATTCATGTTGTATAATGTTTTTTTGAGTTTGAATATGAGCTGCCATAGTATTAGTGGACTTTCATTTTTTTAAATCGTAGTGAAATTAAACAAAAAATTACTGCCTGACGGCCAGTTTTTTCCATTCCAAATTAATTTGGCGGATAGCTGCTCCAGAAAAATTCTTAAACGTGCTTTTACCACGAATACCTTTACCCGGTGTCGTACAAAAATATCCCAAACGCTTTAATTGGTTGCATCTCCGCTTTAAATTAGCGTATTTGAATTGTCTTTTTTCACAATGTAGTAAATTTTGTTTCCTTTTCGAATAATTTAAGTTCTTAAAAATCGTTTAATAAACATTTTACAGTGATTGATTTACTAAAAGAGGTAGAAAAACTAATTGTTCAAATTAAAAATTTTAAAAATAACACTGGTGTTCTTTTTCATTTCTCAGTCCCTACTGTAAAAAATTATTTCACAGTGATATATCCTACATTCCACCAAGTATTTGAACCCTCTGATAGGTTATTCATATCCTTATATATATTTCATCTTTTGAAGACACCTAAAATGCAGCTCACAAACGATTAAAGAATGCTCATCGTTTGGAATATGAAGCAACCAAAAACTGTGAAAAAGTTAGAAAAGCATCTAAGGAAAAATTCCCGGAAAAGAACTCACCCGATAAGAAGACTGTATCGCACAGTTAGAAAATTAGAAAGAAAATTGAATGCTCTTCTAACTCTTTCACAGTTTTTCGTTGCTGCGTATTCCAATACGATGAAAATTTTGTAATCATTTGTGAGCTGCATTTTAGGTGCCTTCAAATGATGAAATATGGTAGTAAATGACCTCTCATAGGGCTGAAATACTAGGTGGTATGTAGGATATATCATTGTGAAATTATTTTTAACAGTAGGTATTGAGAAATGAAGAAGAACACCTCCGTTGTTTTTAAAACTTTTCCTTTTTCCTTTGAACAATTAGTTTTTCTACCTCTTCTAGTAAATCGATCACTGTTAAGTAGCTATGAAACGATTTTCAAAAACTTAAATTATTCGAAAAAGAAACAAAATTTGCTAAATACTTTAATTTAAAGGGGAGATATAATTAATTACAAAGTCGGGGACAGTTTTGTCGGACATCCGGTAGAGCGTGGTATAAGTTATGCCATGGAGGGTTCATAGTTTTTGTTCTTTGAAAGCCTTAATTTAAAACGGATTCAATTTTTGAATTTCTCATATTAAAAGTACAAAAAAATTAGATATGTTCGAATATTGGAATTATTCAATGTATCTTAGCCTGGCCGTTAACCTACATTTTACACTCTAGAAAAAATCTCTCATTTCGCATGTTGCTACGAGATCGTTGGTTGAAGTTTCATTCACAATGCATGTACGCCTTTCTGAATTCACAGCCTTGTGACATAAATATGAGTATAATACTAGTATATATGTCACTAAAACACGCCACAATGAGTGGTGGAGGCTGCCGTGAAACCCTATGAATACTGAGATGCCATTCTTTACGCCACTAATTACTGTACCGGCTGATAAATTACTTCAAAGCATATTGCGCAACATTTGCGAAAATTTTACATAAAATAACCATATATGGTATCAAGGATTGGTGCGGGATGAGAATGGCATTTTGGGGGGACGTGTTCTAACGCACGATTGCAAACAGGTCATCTGCTCCAGGACTTGACAATGCAACAGCACCGTCACACCGGAGCGACCAACTAACTTTGATAACCACATGGAAACAGTGTATAATACACGTCGGTAGAATTCATGGTAAGTCTGCTTGATTTATAGATGGAA
>JACJUY010001543.1:18968-34990 GCA_014220935.1 Platorchestia sp. MABIK | reverse complement strand
TTCTAAACTATTGCATGTGAACACTTCAAATGTCTCAATTCAAAGTTTAGGAACTATACTGTTGGTACATAAATCAAACAAGTTTCATGTTTATTCAGCAAGAAAGGGAAGAGGTTTATTTTCCATAGTTGGAACAATGTCTGAATTTTTTAGAACTATGCAAAGATTAATGAAAAATTCCGAGCAGTACAGCGATCGTCAAACACAGAATGAGAATACGCTCGAATATAGACTACATGGATACCCAAAGGTAAGAAAGATCTCGAAATAAAGAATTAAATGTTTTTTCGAATAGAGTTCCTTTTAAGAGAGAAACTTCAGGTTCATCGAGAGCACACCTGCCAGCGCATCAAACCCTCTCCCCTTTGCTACTCCGCTCACTACCAAAATCCAGTTTTTGCATTGACTGAGCTGTAATCCTGGAAGTGCTGGCAATAGAATGGTATTCTTGCTGAATTAAAATAGGATATTTGCTCATGTTGAAGTTCATTGAAGCGTAAGTAACACGCTGTACAATATAGGCATTACCTGATCTAAATTGACATCAAGGCTCTCTAAGAGGCGTTTATGCCAGCTCCTCTCCATCGTATATGTACATCAATGACCTTGACCGCTAAATTATCTAAACAATCAGCAAGCTAACAGATAACACTAATTCTACCCCTGCTGGGCGCTCACCGAACGAAACAGAGTTACCAATCTTGTTACCAATCAACAGACCTTACCCGGCCTCTGCAATGGGCCCAACTCCTAGGCAAAGAGCTTCAACATCGACAAGTGCTCAGTGATGAATACGGGAACTACAGCATATCGGTGCTCCAGCCAGAAAACTCTCGGCATATCGCAGTGCGTTACCATAACGCAGCCACAGGTAAGTTGAGAACATAAAAAAGAAGCGTCTTCCAAGAGAACGTAATTAAGGTTACCGTTGTTCAGTGTCTATTTCCTTATGTATGGTTTTACTGCAATATCGAGTTTTGGTGGTGTAATAATCAAATTTGAGCTATTGTTTGCAAAATTTTCACACTAGCTCAGTTAATTGAACACATTTGCTTAAAAATACATCATTTTAACTGTTAAAAAAAATAGTTTTATATATTGGCTTGAAAGGTGAAATGTTTTAATATTTTTAATCACTTTTTCCTCTAACGTTATATTTCACTCACTATATATTACGTTATGGTACATTGATTTAGGTTAAACATTTTTAGGAAAAATAAACATCGTTGACACAAAATGACCTGACAAAGAGTCATTTAGCATAGAACACCGTCGAAGGACTTCAGCTGATTGGTAAAGATTTAGCCTATACATGTAAGCAGAATGATGCTATAAGAAAAAAAAAACCTTCATACGGAAAAAATAAATTATTTGCTTCTCTGATTTTAGATGATATAGAGAAGGCCGATGGAGGTGATGGAGATATTTAGAGAGTAGTCATGAATGTCAGAAAAACAAGACAATTAATTCATCGAATATAAGGAAAGCTAATGGAAATATTTCATTTTCACTGTTCATGAGGCTAACGCTGAATATTTCTTACTCTGTATTTGCATTTCTTATATGCATGTTCAGATGTTTTTCAAACGTTGAGTGATTCACTTTTATCACTGGTTTCCATAAAGATGAAGCACAATACATTTCAATGTCATCATTCGGGTCATCATCAAATTTTTTACCAGGTGTTGAAAAAATACCATAAATGAGCTGCAGATACGTGAATAGCAGTTATTCTTGCACTTTCGAGAAACTATTTAAATGAAGAAGATGTTTGAACTTGCAGACTCATTTTAAATATAAATAAGACGTCTAACTTGTTTCGCAATGCTTACCCGTATGAAATGCCAAAATATGTCGGTGATCGTAAAAGAAAGTCATTTCTTCTACGTATGCTATTTTTTCTGCCTAATTCATTTGCAGTTTTGATGTACTTATTTCTCTCATGCATGAAATATTCATTCATCAGTAAATAGTAACTTGTGATAGTTTCACAAATTTTATTCCAAATGTAACTCGTCTTTGTTCATGTTCAGACAATACCACGGCGTCTACCAATCACAAAGCTGTGAATTAACCCAAAAACTGCGTTGTGGGCAACCTCTCATGCTTTGACCTGCAGGTATAGAACCAATGCCTCCTGTATAGCAGTGCTTGCTAGGAATCAGTCGTGAAATTAAGGACGGTTTAGATTAAACATACAGAAATGCGTTTTTCAGGTGTTGAGCTAGAGCCACATTGTGTACAACTGCAAGGCTGTCGTTTCAAGTCTGAGGTTGAGAATTGACGACCAGATCGGACACAAAACTGTGATTGAAGCCAGTTTGAGAAGTATAATTGAAGAGCAATCCACTACTGGAATATTTTTAAATAACTTGGCGGAAAAGTTACTTAATTTTTATTCTTAAATTTCATTACTGAATATTTCATGTGCGTTATGAAAGCTATTTGATAGTTATGTTGTGTTGTTTAGTGAATGTTAAAGAAAAGTAATCTCTAAAATGCGATTTTGCTTTGAGTAAACTGATTTCCATGGTTTATGATGAATTCTTGTTTTCATTTTTTTTTTTCAAGATTTTTTAAAAATATCTTTCCACAGTTATTAAAGAAAACTCAACGTATCTGTGTGAAAGTGTTCGCATCATTCTGACTGATGTTATTTGCAGGTCTTTTCACACTTACACTCGTTGGAACATTGTAGATGAAATTAACCATCATGTTTTGAAAGTATGAAAAATATAATCGCAGTATTTCAACATTTGCTGTATAATACTTACAGTGTCTTTTACTCGTATTTTCCACCGATTCATCTAGAAAAGTATTTAACTGGCATCATAAGCACGCTTGCTTACTCTACCAAATACTAGAATTAGGAAATACTTCTTAATCATGGTCAAAGAGTGAGAATTTTTACCACATGCAATTCAAGAACTGCAAAATTACGTTATTTCACCCAGCATACAAGACAAATGAATTATTTTAAGGAGTTTTGAGCCTATGAAAAAAACTTTCCTGTCAATGGATTAATAGAACTAATCTCGAAGTTCAACCATCGGCCTTCTCCAGCAATCAAACAGTACCAGCCAATAACTTGAGTTACCCAAGCTGTATATTGAATCTATGATAAATTAGTATTTTATTACTGTTTCATTGTTAGAAGTAAGAAATTATTTCTACATGAAATAATTTCAGCTTTCAAGAAATTGCTATGAGTTATATATTATTAACTCATTAGGCTTTTATTTTATGCCGCAACTTTTAATCAGTTCGATGATTCATTTTAGAGTACCGACAACTTCTTTTTAGCAGCTTTTAGCAATTTAGCAATTGGCTCAATTTAAATTACTAAATCTAATTTAGCAATTAGAAAGAAAAGGATTTCTTTCAAATTCAATTCAGATCCCAGAAAAATTGAAGATGAAATTAACAAGCATTGAATAAATAGAGAGGCAAATATGTATTCTGCTGATACATTATAGTTTCATGCATTTAATTATAATGTGGAATTTGCCTTTTGTTGTTTGTCTTTTAAAAATTATTTTTATTGATGTTTATAAATTATCAATTTAATGTACTGAATTACGGAATAAAGTTTATCTTTTTATTACAACCAGTTGTTTCGCGATTATCTTTTCTAAATGCTTGCCATTGTTTCGGAGCAAATGTTTCCAACCAACTTCAGCATTGATACGGACTTAAAATTAGGAAATAATTCTCAATTTCAGTACACATTACATAAACCGAGAAAATTGGCAATACCCAGTCGATAGTAATTAGTTGGGTTACGCATCATGACTCAGTTTTGAAAAAAATGTCGGTTGAGTATGTGCATGAAATGTTCTCATGCATTCCGTAATTTACTAAAGGGTAAAATTGTATTCCAACTAAGGAAAAACATTTAAAAATAAAAACGAGCACTCGAATGGCAGAGTCTGAATGTTTTACTGGATGAATTTTCCGTCTCAGCCTTAGTTACATCGCTTCGTAGCTGGGTGTGTTCCTGTGGCAATTGAAGGCTTGCCGAAGTCACTGGTCAATAAAAATTGGCTAAGTTTATAATCAATGCATTTTTGAACATATACTCGATGCCAGACCACGTTTGCCAGGTCGTTGAGTGGTCGCGACCAGTAATTCGCACGACCTCGGCTGTCACCGTCTCCACCAAACCTCGCACCAATCGGTATCCCTAAACTCGGCACACCAGGGTTTTTCGTCAAAAATGATAGCTAAATATGCCGATAAGAAATAGTTCTTCACTACAAATTTCAATGGTACGTAATATAGTTTCAAATCATTGATTATAGAACGTGTATTCTAAATTATAGGGAAAGAGAAAGATTACTAACAGAACAATTACTCCAGTCAAGAAGAATTCGAGCTGCAAGTACTTAATTGTTTAGGAACATCTTTTCTGAGAGACAATTTTATGATGATAGTGCTGGAAAAGAAAAACACTTGAAAAAAATATTTGGTATGGATGTTTCGATCCTAAGATCGTTATGGAGAAACTATGGTGGCAAAGAGGAAAAATTGTTTTGTTTTAAAATTGAACGAAAACGTACAATAAAACTAGGTCAAACAGATAAGTAGAGCAAAGGGGAAACAGAATGATGCGTGACTAAAACAATTCTTAACAGAGAAACGAAAGTAAATCCCTCGTTAACTATTTTTGAGGGTAAGCACTGTTTTTTGTTGAATCATGGTTTTAGTTTATGGATGTAAAGTGACTTTAGGATGGGCTAGTCAAAATGCATTGGGCAGCTGTGCAAAATACTTAATTGGTTAATGCTTATTCTTTGATCACTCAAGTTTGTGCGTCAATGCAATCTTAGGCTAGAATGCAGGAGGGAAGCGAGAACCAAACCAGTTCAATGGCTCAACGACCCTTAAAAAACTTAAGAAGAAAACAATGAGGATATATTAGGATTTTGTAGACAATGATCATGGGATCCAAAGGTCTACATCGAATGTTTTTAAGATCATTCTTTTCCATTGCCTTCATTGTAAATTTGGAACGCATAAAGTAAGAAAACACTCCGAATCTTATTCGAACCAATCATAGAGACAAAGCTTGAACTATGTCACGAGATTTTTAACTCATCTCATAAGCTCAAAAAAGTTAATCTAGACCTCAGTTTCCTCTGCAAGTGCAAGGTATACATTGTTATTCTCAAGTTGCTGCATTTCAAACTTCAAAGAAAGCGACTTCATGCATGGTTTTACATGCCTTGGCAAGCAAACTTTCTTCCTCGCGATATCAACTATAATTAAGAAGAAGAGGGCGTCGACCCTCCCGAGTGCCCTCAAATCATGCAGGAACAGGCCTGTTGCTGCCTTTCCCCGTGTCACGCGACTCCTCATTTACACTACGTAATGAAGAAGATGAGAATTTTCGATCTAGCGGCCATAAAACTCACGAAAAGAAATTAAGTTTTTTTTTTTGAGATTTAATGATCACTTGCCGCCATATGATCTGGAAAATGTTCACAATTAAATTTAATCCGACAGAGCAATTGTTTACAATTTTTTTTAATATTTTCAAAATTTTACATGTGTGTATTAATTTTTTCAAAATTTTACATCCCAGTTTATATAATTAAGTTTTACCAGCATTGTAAATACAATAACTTTTGTTCTTTAATTAAAATTTTCAAATCATACCTTGCTTAGTGATTTCAATAGTCAGTAACAGCTCTTTTCTTTCAATATTCTTACGGTTTCAATCCATTAAAAAATTTTTATTCAGTTTTCTCGAGAGATGATCTCTTGATCTTCAGGCAATTGGTGCCTATTTCCGATATTATTGTTACTACGGCAGATATATAACATGCAGTAGTGATCATAGATAAAGTTACTTATTCTTAAATTTCACAAATGCAGTCAATAAATTTGGTTACTTCTAAATTCGTCCCAATCACGGAATGTAAGTAAAAATATTCCTTGAAGCTGGAAGACGATGTTAGCGATTTTTTGCAAATTTAAAAAAAAAAATAAATTTAGTACAGGATGATGTTTCAGAAAACTTTTTTGCTTTGACACCGGCCCTGGAATTTTCTTTGGATTGCCTAAAATTTACAAGCCTAACTATGCAACTGATTATCCTTCAAGACCAATACTTGTACTTAACTGCGCAACTCATCATATTGTAAAATTCCTTGTTTCTATTCTCAGTCACCTAACCACTTATGATCTTACGCTGCCTTGTTCGTGTGAGTTTCTGAAATGTATTTTGAGTCAAATGAATGCAAAAATCATTTATGGTGTTCTGAGACATTTAAAACATTACAGATTCACTAAGAGCAGTAATTGTAGATTTTTCCTTGCGCCACTGGTTTCCCGATGCGTCCACTGTAGTCATAGATGGAAGTAAGAATCATTTCAAGTCTCTTTTAAAACTTTGTTTGCAAAACTGTTTCTTTTTCTTTTAACGGATCTCGTTACAAACACATTGAGGGTTTGGGGATGGGACCAGGCTATCCGCCAACTTTTGCACACGTTTTAATGTGCTACCACGAACAGACTTGACTGCATGGACCAATGCCAGATCGACTTCAAGCTAATTTTTTATAAACGTTACATGGATGAAACTTTAGTTCATTTCAAGCAAAGATATCACGCGCCCATATTTTTTAATTATTTCAATGTAAATAACTTAATATTAAGATCAAGTTGTTAGAAGATATCGGTGGGTTAAGTTTCTTAATGTTAATGTTCATCGTTCGGGCAATAGATTCTTAACATCTGTTAACAGGAAACATGCTTTCGCTGGTTTATGCTTTAGTTATATCGTTAACCGTTGGTAAAGGTTTTCTGATAAATAGTTCTTTAACTTCGGTATCCCGTACTTACGATATTTACCTTAATAACGTTGACCTGCTTATGGAATTTAGATTTGTTCAGTCTTTTCCACCACAAAGGAAATCTCACTGTTTAGGTATCACGCATAGACAATAATAAATTCAAAGAAAAACTTTGATGTTGACAATATTGCCTGAAGCAAATATTTTAAGTTTTCATTTTACCATTTCTTGAACATCAGTTGGTGAAGTTCAACAAAGACTTCATGAAATTATTTAGAAAAAATCTTTTCCCGAATTTGATTTCGCATTATTTTTTGATCAAATGCACACGTTTTTTACTTTGAAAATCGGCTACCAGTGAGCATGCGATCGTCCTTCGCTTTTTCATTGAGTTGCGCGCATCGCCGCTTTTTCTGAGGGTCGCTGAGCATACTGGTCGGAGCCAACGAACTGGTCGCGTTCTTTTTCCACCCCCCGCATTCTAGCATCAGACTGCATTGCAGTGGAAGCTCGAGTGACCAGAGAATTAACATTAGTATTTTCAAGGTTTTAGAGTCATGCAAAAGTTTTGACTTGCGTATCCAAGAGTTCCTTCACAGCCATAAACTAAAACTATCGCTCGACGAAATACAGAGTGCTCACCCTCGAACAATAGTCAGCCAGTGATTCACTTTTGCCCCTTTTTGAAAATTGTGTTGGCAACGGAAAAATGTGTTCTGTTTTTACTCTATTTATCTGTTTTAAACAAGCTGTTCTTATGTTCATGTTCAATTTTAATGTAATAAATTTTCCTCATCAGCTTCCAGATTTTGTTGATAATAACCTTAGGATCAAAACGTCCATATTAGAGGATTGAAATCTCTAATAAACCATTATATTGAAGATTTACCCTACAGTTCTTGCAGTTACTTTCACTGAATCAAAATGGCATCTTTCATTCTATTTTTAGAAATTGTTTAAGCTATGAGAACGCACGTTTATAAAAACTAAAAGTACGGATAACATTTTCACGCGTGTTTGCTTTTTTCTTAGCATCAAGATTTGTAAATAAATATTAAGAAACTTCCTTATTCACTCTTAGTGCGTCACTGGAATACCAGTCGAATGGTTGATTAATGAGTAATCATAGGTACTGTTCCATTTTTGCCGGTATATTATTGTACGCTTGAAGTGTGTATGAGTGAGTGAGTGAGTGAGTAGTTTTGTGACAGTGACAAGCATATGGCACCCTTAATTAATGTGAGTAAAAAATACCTCATGTTTTTCTCAGTCTTCCTGCATACAATGAATGATACGCCCATTGTAGCTTTAAAGGAGTAAAAATATCGTGCTGTTACCATCACTAAAGGCTTTACGCATGAGATGCAAAATCAAATGAGTCAAGAATACTACCAGATTTCTTTGTTTAAAAATAAAACTTTTGACAACATTTCGATGACAAAATATGCCTTTCTATAGAGCTCTTATCCGATTTAATATGGAGCTCGCAGTTTTCTCACCGCTACAGAAAGATTTTAATTAATGACAGAATTCAATTTGAAACAAAAAACATGATTCCAGAACATCTCAATATTAACTACAGAAGGGGTTTTAAGCGGCTCGAAGTACTTCCCTTCGAACGAAGGAGAGTGATTGACTTTTCAAGAACTTGAAATGCTTTGATAGCGTGAGCGATCGAAGTTCAAAAGAACTTTTCGATCTTGACGATAACGACCACGCTTGAAAATTATAATGGTCAGAAATATAGAGGGAAGCATTTCAAAATACCTCAGGCTCCAAACTCTTTTCCAGTTAATGAATTGTCAGAATCTAGAGCCAGATGCCGGAAAATATCGGTTGTTACAAAAAACAAGACGAGGAATACGTTCGGAATCGTCTTTACTAACACGAGTGGGGTATCCTCCATCATTCTGAAGCGTAAAATCGACCGTAATTTAGTAGTTCGAAGATCAATGTATGACCACTTCTAAAATGTATTTATCAGTACCAGCCCGCATCTATGGGCGCAATAGCGAAATCCATTCTTCCCCTTTGGAGTGAAAAACTTTAAATTGTTCTGGGGTTTCACGTCCTATTCACTGCCAACTCGTTTTAACACGTGCGAAAGATAAGAAAAACCCAACTTAAGTGGCCAATACATGTGTAAAGTTCCTCTTAGCCATACAGTTTCCAAAGAAAAATTACATCGTAGTAGTCAGAGCGTCTACACCTCAATGGTCATCATGGATAAGGCTTCGTCTTGTTATTCTTAATAACTTAGCGTTTTAAATTCAAGGTGTTATTAATAATTGCATCCAAACGAGTTTCATCATACATACGCCTCCGCCATCATGTGCTCCAAGCTACTTCGTACCTAAAACCATGGTCCGTGTGTCATACTTCGGTTCCGTTACGATGCTTGTCGTCGTGCAGGAAATTTGTAAATAAATATGAGTAATCCTGAAAGATACTTGTAATTCATCAATTATGAGTGGCTACACATTTACACTAAGCCTTGCAGAAGTCTTAGAGACATTTGATAGAATTTTTAATGCAAATAGGAACAGTCAAAACTATTCAATGACCATATTATATGTCATATACATATATATAATAATAATATATAGTAATATAGTAATAATATAATATATAATATTTAATGCTGATATAAATAGTTACAAAAGTGTCACCTCGGAGAGTTGAACCGGTGTACAATTTATATTTGGTTGGAAGTTGGCATTATGGTCATTCAGCATGCGAGAAATATGTCGTAATTACGCTGAATTTTTGCAAACGACTGAGTGCCACTGGGTACTAGTGCTATGGGCTTTAATGAGCTCTAACTAAACTGAAACTTCAAAGAGTCGGTATAAAAATATTCAGTAAGGAACAATACAAAAGGCCTCATGAAGCAGCTTGTGCCTGTGTTGCTTGAAAATAAGCAGTTGGCGTATTATTGAGCAGCAGCACATACTCATCATTGTAATTTATGAACAATTGCATTGAATATATCTGAACGGGTCAGTCGTTTGCTTGAATCTCAAATTTAAGAGGAACTTAAAAACGAGGTAATTTCCAAGAAAATTAATCATATTTAATGGGAAAACATTTCGGAGTAGAGCTCCATCATCAGTTCAAAAAGTAAAAATCATTATGTCTGAAATAAATGATCACAAACCTGTTAATAAGAGCCTTTGAAATATATCACGAAAACAAAAATATGTCAATGAAAACTAAAGTTGAAACGATTGTTATCTATTGACTATTTTCAACGGGTATGAACAGTCAGTATTGTTAAGGGCAGGTGTACATTTAAAAATATAAAAAGACTTTAAAATCCTAAGGTCATTACGGGTAGAGGCAGAGTCTAAGATAGTGAAGTCGGTAAAAGTAAATTCCATTTTTCTGCCTGACTGCGTACCGTCGAGGGAGAACGGTGTGCCAGTTGAGTTCCATTACGGAAGCTTCTACCCCAATGATCTGTCACTCTGATTTAAAAATTCCGTGACTTCATACCGATGTACGAGGCTGTGCACTGCACACAATGGTAAGAATAACTCAGAGACGCTTGCATATCAATCGGATGCGTATCCTTGTACTTAAAAAAAGAAGCCAATTTAACATTATTAACAATAGCGATTGGTAACAGGAAGTTATGATAGGATTTTTCACACAGTAGTTTTAATTCACGTGACATTTTCTCAAATGGAGCTCTAAAATACGGAAATGAGTAGTGATTTTTATTGTTTTTTCCTATAGCTTGTGGCGCGTATTGCTTTGACAGAAATTTCTTAATTCGAGAATTAATGACAACCGACGGAAACCCATCATCTGAAAAATATGTAATAATTCTAATTCACAATGAACATTTTTGAAAGTTGAACATATTCTGTAACTCATTTCGATTAGAGTGTGTTTGAAATAAATTTTTAAGCTTGTTGAAAAAAAAAATAACTGGAGCCTAATCCTGTGAAAGTTGGTTTACGGTGTACTGATGTCTGAGAGTGATCTCCGTCTCGTATCGCAAGACGATCTGGGAATACAAGAGAGTTGTTCTTTTCTACTTCCACGGTAAACTTAATCAATTGATGCTTAAGATTAAGGTAGTTAAAAACTGCTCAACTTGAGATGAGTGGCTATTTAGAACAAAAGTATCGTCTACGTATCGATTGCAGGAAACTGGCTTACAAGCTGGAGGACATTCATTTAGCCACTTTGCTCTGCATGTGGAAACATAAAAATATTGGCAAGTAACGGTGCCAACAGAACAACCATAGCTCGACCGCCTATTTGTTTATAAATTTCGCTTGCAAATATATCCATATTATTCCAGCTTAGTATCAACACGTGATCATTTTTCATCGTTGAATACCCATATTTTACTAATAGTGAGTTCAAATTGGCATAAGCATTATTTCGAAGTCTCGCAAGCGTTAAGCAAAACATAGAAACTGAGTTCAAAACTCAGATGGAATTTTAATTAATAACGAATGATAACAGTTAAATTTAGCACAAGTTACTTACTGGAGTGCCTGGGTTAACTAATGTCTTGTCACAGTAATCAAGCTCTGCGCATTCATTTAATTCACTAGTGCAAATAAATGAGCAATTAGTATTTGAAAGGCGAAATTATAAAATAGACAATAGCACGCACAATAGAACGGCAGGTAAAAATATTGACTTTCACCAGATGATATTAAATTTCTAATGAAATTCGAGTTGAATTGAAGACTGTCTGTAAGTGTCATAGTAATTTTGAAGAACTGCACCTAAGAGCTTCATTTATGTATTTTGCTGAAATCGAAATTCTGTTTTGACGAATTACACATTTCTTTCAACTTTTACCTGGTATATTTCATTTACTGCGGTTAATATTTTTGCCATCTTCAATTATTTTTGGCTTATGCAGAGCATATTATTGTCTCCATTCGTAATTGGTAATTGTTCAGGTCTTTCCATGTTAATTTTAGAGTTCTCATAATATTCATTTAGAAACAAAATCCCTACTCCTAACATAATATCTCTTCAAGCAATTACCGTTTTCACGATATTCAGGTTTCCACATTTGTATATCTTCGCAACGCGAAACATTTCCGTCCGTTTTGATTTGAGAATTACCTAAAATAAATGGAGTTACAGCTAACCATAGGCAGTTACATCATATTTGATACCTGCGAGAAACAAGGGAACTTTTAGAATGGCTGCTACCAATGTTCATTAAAACTGCATCAGATGCTGTACATGCAGCAGGAAGTGGATAACTAGACTATTATTTTACGAGTTCACAAATGGGAAAGTATATAATGTACGTTTTAATTGGAATTACAATCGCACAGTATTAACATCGTTGCGAATTAAATGAATTGTGCTCACACTTCTGGAGAGCTGAGTTAACGTTGGCCAAATGTTTTAGCTATGTTCGCCGATCTGTACATTTAAGCAGATTTGTTTACGTAACAATGAGCAGCGAGAATTATGTAAACTTGGTTCTTGCTGTTTCGTTCAGATTCTCTATCATTTTCGTTAGAGACACTCATCATAACCAAGAATATTTTAGTTCCTTGTTCTATATGATAAGCGTAAGAATGCTTCTATTTTAAATTTCTCGACATCAAATTTTACATGTATTAGTGCGAATTGATCTCCATCGAGGTCTTTATATTTTTCGTGAAGTTGATATCAAATCTTTTCTCGCTTAGCCTGTTATTAAATGAAGAATTCTTCAATTTGCACACGCACGTTTCGAGAAGTGAATGCGCCTGAGAACAGCTAGCACTGTAGGAAGAAAGTAGAAACCCCAACTTTCCTTCGTTCGAGCTTTAAGAACAAAACTTGGGAAATACGATGACTGTTGTCGCAATTAATTAAATAGTACATTACCGCAGACACTGCACATGTGAGATTACCGCAAACACTGTACGAAACGCATGCTTTTTGTGTTCCCATGTTAATGTTCTTTGCCTGTGTTTAATGTTCTTTGCCTGTATTTAAGTTCTTTAGCTGTATTAAATGTTCCTAAATTTATTAACTGTTCTTTGTTGAAAGTATGTTTGCTGTGATCTTTGTCAAGTTTGTAGTAGAATAGTTGCCGGCAAACATTGAGAGCTCCATCCCAATTTCTTAAATACGAGCAAGTTGAAGTAAGCCTGATTCTCCCTTATTCAGAAAGGCTTTTTTCCACGCTGCGCCGCGTTAGGAGCAGCGTCATTTTTTCTTCAACTCGCCATTAGTAGCGAGTCAACCACTCTCGAGTTGAATATTTCTCATCAGTGGATGATTATTCATCAATTTTTTCTTCTGTAGTTCACTATCAGATTTAGATGTTAGTGTGAAGAGTTAGGTGGCGGCAACTTGCGACACGCTGGCTGGCTTGCGTTTGTTGGGCGGAGGGATGCCTCGATGGCTGCGCCCCACCTCGATGGCTGCGCCCCACCTCAATGGCTGCGCCCCACCTCGATGGCTGGGCCCCACCTCGATGGCTGCGCCCCACCTCGATGGCTGCGCCCCACCTCGATGGCTGCGCCCCACCTCAATGGCTGCGCCCCACCTCGATGGCTGCGCCCCTCGCTTTTCGTCGTCGAGCTCAATGAGCCTGGCCTAAGGTGAGATGGACTCTCCAATGTTTGCCGAATGTCCTTAGCTTAGATTTAGTATCGTTCTGATATGTGGCTCGCTGCTCAATCTGTACCAATGAACCTTAAAACCTAATTTAACTTTGTTAATATATGTAATCTGTAATCTCGTGGCCTCGCGCCCAATTTAGGAATCTGTAATTTGTAATCTGTAATCTCGTGGCCTCGCTCCCAGTTTAGACATCTGTAATCTCCAAGCCTCGCGCTCAATTATTAGTCTGTAACAATTTTCAAGGTTTGGCTCGTATTTACCTTTACCCTTACACTGGAAGGGCATCTATTCCATTGTACGAAAAATGTGCTTGGCTCGGTTTTCTCTTGCCGTCTATGAGACTCTCCTGCCGCTTCACTACATAGTGTGCAGCCGGGGTGCACCCACGTCAAAGTTGCTCCACTCTGTGTGCGTGTGTTGCAGCGTCCGTGTGCGTGTAGGGTGCATCATTGTCAGACGTCGCTGTGTCGTCTAACCATAATGAGTTACCAGATTTCGCAATGCATTTAGTTTATGCACTTGCTCACAAAAAATTGCCAGGAGTGATTTAGAAATGGGCATGCAGAGTGTGAACTTATTTACAATACTGGAAGGAGTTCAATTACCCAATCGTTTTAAATTCCTGCCTATAGCAGCGAAGGGTAAAGATCAGGAAAATGTAATGAGCCTTGAAATTGCGATTAAAAGCCGCACTGAGTAAGACTGGATAAAAGAATTCTCGCAGAAAAATGTTAGCTGGACTAGGCAAAACGAGAAGGAAGCGACAATTAAACATACTGATTTGGGCATATAATTCTTTTCACTAAAATTGTAAAAGTGAGTTAATCAAATTTATTTGGCATAAATATGCGTGAAAAGCATCTGACAGAACGCTTCATCACTTGAATACTTTAATTAAATTCATATTATAAAGAGCGTGTTAGAATACTTCTATTTAATTGACAATAAAATGAGTCTGTTAATTTCTCGAATTCACTCAATATTTATAATAGAAACTAAAAAGATTTGCACTGCTAACTATACGTCGTGACATACAAACGATACATTATGACACACGGTAGAATCGCAGGAACTACTCTCATTTGGTCTAACTCATAATATGATGTCATTTAAGACGATTGTGACTTTAAGAGTAATGTGAAACATAGCGTATTATAATCCATTGCCAAATGATACTTCTATGGGAAATCTATTAAACTTGACCTCATTGTCAGAAGTCGTTCTATCGTCGATCTATAATGAGTTACCAGATATCGCAATGCAGTTTGATTATGCACTCGGCCACTCACAAAAAATTGCCAGTCGTGATTCGGAAATGACCGTGTACAGTGCAGGCATATGTGCAATATGGAGTGTTTTCAATTACCCGATGATTTTAAATTCCTGCCTTTACCTGTGAACAGTCAAGATCAGGAAAATAAAATGCGCATTGATGTTGCTATTAAAAGTCGCACCGAATTTAACGTCTGGTTAAATGAATTCTCGCAGAAAAATAATGTTAGCTGGACTATGCCGAGAGGAGAAAGAAAGCGCAAGAGTCAATTGGAACTCTACTACGTTTGTCACCATGCGGTGCGGAAGCACAAAAGAGTTAAAATAACTAATACCAAGTAAGTACTTCATTTAAAACATATTTTTATTGTCAGGTCGTACAAATATTGAATTACATGCTTTCTACATTGAATTGCGCTCGCAGTTTCCACAGAGCGCTTCCTGCTTTTTATATCTGCATGTATACTTGCATGTGACACGGACTCCTATTATTGTAGTTAAAAGTTAGAAATATGTAAATAAACGTGTGAACAAATGATAATAAAATACTTGGCAAGTTTTTTCTGCAATGAGTTCAAGTGCAATTATTTAAATTTAGTTCGGTTAATTAAACTTAGATATATTTGTTTGGGTTGAGTCATGTTTGGTTTGTTTGAGCCTAGTTACTAATTATGTTAAGTTATTCGTTTGAATATTTCAATGGTTAGGATTTCCATTTATTATTTTCATAAATTTTCTTAATTTTTTAGCTGTTAGGAAAAACTCGCTCCTATTTTATTTCAAATATTTTTTATGCACGAAACATTGTTGAATATAAAAAAAGTACTTCAATATAAAAAAGCGTTGCATTGTGCAAGTCATATGCTTTAAGCATATTATATAGTACTAGCAGTAATTATTAGTGAACGATCTGAAGAACATAATTAACTACTGTCCAACTGAACTACACCCGTGAGAATTAAATATTTCATCGTTTTGACAGAGCCTAACTAAGGCTTCATTATATTTGTCAATGCAAACGAACTAATCGAAGCTTGGTGAAACTTTTTTTCCCGCCCTACTAGGACGGACCACTTGCATATATTCTTCAATATTTTTGCTTTATTAAGTAGACACTTCTCTGAGTTCAAAAATTACTATGGTTCTCGTACAAAAATACTTGTGATCCCAAAGTATCAAGGTTTATGTGAAGTATTACAAATATTTAATTTCTTTACATTTAAAAGAGCTTACACTGTTTGTTTTGATTATATCATTATTGCTAATTTTAATTTCAGTTGTCCGGCACGATTAAGAGCGGTCATCAGCACTGATGGATCGACACCTCACCCCTGCCGTATCACCTTCACT